>JBBGZY010002268.1:0-213154 GCA_037952925.1 Lithobates clamitans | reverse complement strand
GTGCCGAATCGCAAAAAGTGCTCTGGTCAGGAAGGGGGTAAATTCTTCCGGGGCTGAAGTGGTTAAAGCGGGATTCCGGCCGCTATAATTTTTTTTTTTTTTTTAAAGTCAGCAGCTACAAACACTGTAGCTGCTGACTTTAAATAAGTAGACTTACCTGTCCTGGGTGTCCGCGATGTCGGCCGCCCGAGGCCGACCCGTCCCTCGGCTCTCGGGTCCCGGCACTGCCATCCTAGGTAAGGGAAACAGGCAGTGGAGCCTTGCGGTTTCACTGCCAGTTTCCTACTGCGCACGCGCGAGCGGCACGGCGCTCTGTGAACAGCCCCGTGGTTTTCTGGGAACACACACACAGTTCCCAGAAGGCAACGGGGCCGCTCAGCTAGGAGCAGAACACGCCCCGGAATAGGATGAGGCAGATTACGAAGACTGCCTAGCAACAAGGGTTCAGGTAAGTTTAAAAAAAAAGAATTTTTTTCAAATGTTTTTTTTAATTTTTTTTATGCTATTTTCTATTTTAGGGTGGCCCTCCACTTTAATACTATATTTTTAATAACCCAGAATTAAACTACATCTACAATTACACTACTTCTTCAGATCACACCACTAAGAGGGGTTCCCACCATCCCTGTGCTGAGTGCCCGGGTCTGTACACCCGCTGTGCCCATTATGAGGGGCTCCCACCATCCCTGTGCTGAGTTCCCAGGTCTGTACACCTGCTGTGCCCATTATGAGGGGTTCCCAATATCCCTGTGCTGAGTTCCCAGGTCTGTACACCCGCTGTGCCCATTATGAGGGGTTCCCACCATCCCTGTGCTGAGTTCCCAGGTCTGTACACCTGCTGTGCCCATTATGAGGGGTTCTCACCATCCCTGTGCTGAGTTCCCGGGTCTGTACACCCGCTGTGCCCATTATAATCCCCCCCCCCCCACAGTCATACACTATCATTATCATACAGCTCTGACATATACTGCGGTGCTGTACAGAGAAGATACACTAGTCACATGTTCCTTACAGTCAGCAGTCTTCGTGGCTCCTTGTAGTGGATGGTGATGGTGGACCCATCAGGCTGGACCAGTAGCACCGGGTAGGTCCTCAGGTAAGTGGATCTGCCGGAGCGGCCTATGCACGCTTTGTTTGCGCTGTGTAGATCAGACGAGGTGTGGAGGAGGCGGCACGCTGCGGGGAGAAACCTCCTGAGAGGCGAGTACTGCACAGAGCTGAAAGGGAACACAGGGGGGGTTGTAGTAAATCAGTGGCATTCCGTGAATACATTTCTGTACTTTTTTATCTGCCACAAATTTTTTTACAATGTTGCCAAAGGCAACATAAAAAGGTCACTTAACGGGGTGGGTCCATTATTTATAAAACATTTGTTGCACGAATGTCAGAAGCATTCGTACAAGCTAAACAACGCGGATTTTACTAAAAAAAAAAAAAATCGTCAGCTGCACCTAGTGGCAAAAATGTGCTATCGTTTTCTGAAGTCCTTCTATGAGGATATATACCGCATTCTGGCCACTAGATGGCGCTGGTGATACAGGAATCAATCTATTAGAAAATAAAAAAGGAAATTTTGTTCAGTTTGCAGAGCTTCTGACAATCGTTCAAGTGAATGTTTTATATACATAGACCCTAAAGTGTCAGTAAACCCATCTACATCCCTCTCGCCATAAACATTGGCTACAGAAGACTAATCCATCCTAAAATCGCACCATTACAAGTAGGATGATTTTCTTTCTTTTTTTAGTAAATTTTATTCTGGTCACATGACTCATCTTGCTTCTCCGTACTGCATGGCGCCGGTCTGTGGGGGGGGGAGGGGCTAAGCAACAGGGCATCAGGTGACCTACTGAGGTCGCTGCTGTGTGTTCCCATCTTCTGCAAATCGGTCACATGACCACCGTTCACAAAGAGAGAAAAAAAAAAAAAAATCATACATAGTTTCTTTAATATTTATCTTCGGATTGATTGTAAGGCTTTATTCCCCATAGCAAAATGGCGGCTGGGCGGAACTTTGGCTGTTCTGGGTGGGCGCCCTATGACGTCCTCCCGGGAACAGGCCCACGCTGTGGTGCGATCTGTCCGGTGGACACAGCCGATAACCGATCAGTGCACCGGCCAGGCTGCCGGTACCGTGCCATCACTGTGACCAATCACAACAGGTCACATGACAATTGTAAACAAAGGATGGCTTCCTTACATGCCATTTCATTGTGTACTATTGTGCTGCTAGCTGTGATTGGTCACAGTGATCACATGGTGCATACAGGGCCAATCACAGTCCATCTGTACTATGTGATTAGCTGTGGCTGATCACAGCAAATCACAACAAGCATATGTTATAAGCAATCTATAATGTGTGTTAAAGAAGAAAAAAAAAAATTACTGATCACTTCCCCAGAGTAGTACAATGTCACTATGGTAACGCTGTATTGCACTGGTCACAGTGTATTTATAAAAAAAATTATATATATATATATATATATATATATATATATATATATATATATATATATATATATATATATATATATATATATATATATATATATATATATATATATATATATATATATATATATATATTTTTTTTTTTTTGTTGATAGATGTAAAAAAAAAAAAAAAAATATAATAATTTTTTTAACTTCCTTTTTTCTTTACATCTATCTATATCTATATATCTATCTATATATAGATAGATAGATATATATAGCCAAAGTCGCAATGTAAAGTCGCACGCATCTAAATAGAGCCTAATTGCCGCCACCTGTAATTTAAAACAATTTCTTAAAGAGGAACTTCCGTCATTTTTTCATCTTCCCATCTATAAAATCTTCTGCCCCTGTTGTTGTTTTAACTTTAGACATTTTCTTTCTGCCAGTAAATCCCTTCTACAGCCCACTTCCTGTTTCTTGTCTGGTCATTAGCCTAGGCTTATGACATCATGCACAGCTCTCTCTCTCACTCACTCTCCTGAGAGTTTGCCAGGACGAGAGGGGGGGATGAGTCATAAGAGAGCCAATGAGAGCTGCAGAGCTGGAGGTGTGTGTCTGTGTAAATCCAGGAAGTGAAAGGCAGCAGCTTCAGCTGCCCACAGTTAAAATGGCTGCAGCCAGACTCAGTGGAGGGGGATTTCTGCAGCATATTTGGCAAGTACAGAATCCCAGTATATATAAAAATAATATGCAAAGTGGTTGGAGGGAAGCTTCAGAATGGCAAAGATGTTTTATTACAAATCATGTGAGCAGACTGCAGCTCCTCTTTAAGGAAGGTATACATCATGCGGAGTTTTGCTGGAGCGGAGAGGGAATGGGTAACGTTCTGCAGAATTGCGGCTGTTGACAAAACCGGACGATGTGAAGTCCGGGGGCAACGCTGCAGAGGGAAGATCAGCCTCCGAAGGGTTTCCCCCGGGAATGAGGAAGTCCAACCTACGGGTGGGATCACCAGATATTTACTGACTAGTTTTATAGTAAAACTGAGAATTCTATTTGGTTTACTGACACTTTAACCCCTTTACTGCCATCCATGTGGCATTTTACAAACTTACAGCTGTACAGCCGTCTGATCGCTCCCATAGACCCCACCCCCACCATGTGACTACTCCGCCATGTTTCCTGCCCCCCCTTGTGTGAGCATAGAAAAGGCTCATGTTAAACCCGATGGTCAGCATGGCAGCCAGGCACTAAGCATTTTCAGAAGCAGAGGTCAGCCGCGGCACCCTCAGCGATTGTCTCGGATAATTCTAATGTATCTGTACCGGTATATTCCCCCCGCCATTTACCAGAGAACGGTGCTCAGCGCGGTGCCGGTCTTCCGGAGAGCTTCCATAACACCCCGGGGACAGGCGATTTCCAATGCTGATTGGTCAGATCCTGAAGAGAACCTCCCACATCACTGAGACACCTGAGAAAGAAGAGAGATAAGAGATGGGCAGTAATCAACTAATCATCTTTGGGGATGCTGGGACTTGTAGTCCTCCATTAAGGGGGGTGACAGGGGATGCTGGGACTTGTAGTCCTCCATAAAGGGGGTGATGGGGGATGCTGGGACTTGTAGTCCTCCATAAAGGGGGTGACAGGGAATGCTGGGACTTGTAGTCCTCCATAAAGGGGGTGATGGGGGATGCTGGGACTTGTAGTCCTCCATAAAGGGGATGACAGGGGATGCTGGGACTTGTAGTCCTCCATAAAGGGGGTGCAGGGGGATGCTGGGACTTGTAGTCTACTATAAAGGGGGTGACAGGGGGATGCTGGGACTTGTAGTCCTCCATAAAGAGGGTGACGGGGGATGCTGGGACTTGTAGTCCTCCATAAAGGGAGGTGATGGGGGATGCTGGGACTTGTAGTCCTCCATAAAGGGGGTGACGGGGGATGCTGGGACTTGTAGTCCTCCATAAACGGGGGTGACGGGGGATGCTGGGACTTGTAGTCCTCCATAAAGGGGGTGACAGGGGATGCTGAGACTTGTAGTCTACTATAAAGGGGAAGACAAAGGATGCTGGAACTTGTAGTCCTCCACAAAGGGGGGATGCTGGGACTTGCAGTCCCCCATAAAGGGGGTGATGGGGATGCTGGGAATGGTAGTCCTCCATAAAGGGGGGATGCTGGGACTTGTAGTCCTCCATAAAGGGGGGTGATGGTGATGCTAGGACTTGTAGTCCTCCATAAAGGAAGGTGATGGGGGATGCTGGGACTTGTAGTCCTCCATAAAGGGGGTGAGGGGATGCTGGGACTTGTAGTACTCCATAAAGGGGGTGATGGGATGCTGGAACTTGTAGTCCTCCATAAAGGGGGTGATGGGGGATGCTGGGACTTGTAGACCTCCATAAAGGGGGTGATGGGGGATGCTGGGACTTGTAGTCCTCCATAAAGGGAGGTGATGGGGGATGCTGGGACTTGTAGTCCTCCATAAAGGGGGTGATGGGGATGCTGGGACTTGTAGTCCTCCATAAAGGGGGTGATGGGGATGCTGGGACTTGTAGTCTACTATAAAGGGGGATGACAGGGGATGCTGGGACTTGTAGTCTACTATAAAGGGGGTGACGGGGGATGCTGGGACTTGTAGTCTACTATAAAGGGGAAGACAGAGGATGCTGGAACTTGTAGTCCTCCATAAAGGGGGTGATGGGGGATGCTGGGACTTGTAGTCCTCCATAAAGGGGGTGATGGGGGATGCTGGGACTTGTAGTCCTCCATAAAGGGGGTGATGGGGGATGCTGGGACTTGTAGTCCTCCATAAAGGGGGTGACGGGGGATGCTGGGACTTGTAGTCCTCCATAAACGGGGGTGACGGGGGATGCTGGGACTTGTAGTCCTCCATAAAGGGGGTGACAGGGGATGCTGAGACTTGTAGTCTACTATAAAGGGGAAGACAAAGGATGCTGGAACTTGTAGTCCTCCACAAAGGGGGGATGCTGGGACTTGCAGTCCCCCATAAAGGGGGTGATGGGGATGCTGGGAATGGTAGTCCTCCATAAAGGGGGGATGCTGGGACTTGTAGTCCTCCATAAAGGGGGGTGATGGTGATGCTAGGACTTGTAGTCCTCCATAAAGGAAGGTGATGGGGGATGCTGGGACTTGTAGTCCTCCATAAAGGGGGTGAGGGGATGCTGGGACTTGTAGTACTCCATAAAGGGGGTGATGGGATGCTGGAACTTGTAGTCCTCCATAAAGGGGGTGATGGGGGATGCTGGGACTTGTAGACCTCCATAAAGGGGGTGATGGGGGATGCTGGGACTTGTAGTCCTCCATAAAGGGAGGTGATGGGGGATGCTGGGACTTGTAGTCCTCCATAAAGGGGGTGATGGGGATGCTGGGACTTGTAGTCCTCCATAAAGGGGGTGATGGGGATGCTGGGACTTGTAGTCTACTATAAAGGGGGATGACAGGGGATGCTGGGACTTGTAGTCTACTATAAAGGGGGTGACGGGGGATGCTGGGACTTGTAGTCTACTATAAAGGGGAAGACAGAGGATGCTGGAACTTGTAGTCCTCCATAAAGGGGGTGATGGGGGATGCTGGGACTTGTAGTCCTCCATAAAGGGGGTGATGGGGGATGCTGGGACTTGTAGTCCTCCATAAAGGGGGTGATGGGGGATGCTGGGACTTGTAGTCCTCCATAAAGGGGGTGATGGGGGATGCTGGGACTTGTAGTCCTCCATAAAGGGGGCGATGGGGGATTCTGGGACTTGTAGTCCTCCAAAAGGGGGTGACATGGGATGCTGGGACTTGTAGTCCTCCATAAAGGGGGTGCAGGGGGATGCTGGGACTTGTAGTCTACTATAAAGGGGGTGACAGGGGGATGCTGGGACTTGTAGTCCTCCATAAAGGGGGTGACGGGGGATGCTGGGACTTGTAGTCCTCCATAAAGGGGGTGACGGGGGATGCTGGGACTTGTAGTCCTCCATAAAGGGGGTGACGGGGGATGCTGGGACTTGTAGTCCTCCATAAAGGGGGTGCAGGGGGATGCTGGGACTTGTAGTCCTCCAAAAGGGGGTGACATGGGATGCTGGGACTTGTAGTCCTCCATAAAGGGGGTGCAGGGGGATGCTGGGACTTGTAGTCCTCCATAAAGAGGGTGACAGGGGATGCTGGGACTTGAAGTCCTCCATAAAGGGGGGTGATGCTGGGACTTGTAGTCCTCCATAAAGGGGGTGACAGGGGATGCCGGGACTTGTAGTCCTCCATAAAGGGGGTGACGGGGGATGCTGGGACTTGTAGTCCTCCATAAGGGGGTGATGGGGATGCTGGGACTTGTAGTCCTCCATAAAGGGGGTGAGGGGATGCTGGGACTTGTAGTCCTCCATAAAGGGGGTGATGGGATGCTGGAACTTGTAGTCCTCCATAAAGGGGGTGATGGGGGATGCTGGGACTTGTAGTCCTCCATAAAGGGAGGTGATGGGGGATGCTGGGACTTGTAGTCCTCCATAAAGGGGGTGATGGGGATGCTGGGACTTGTAGTCCTCCATAAAGGGGGGATGCTGGGACTTGCAGTCCTCCATAAAGGGGGTGATGGGGATGCTGGGACTTGTAGTCCTCCATAAAGGAGGTGACAGGGATGCTGGGACTTGTAGTCCTCCAAAAGGGGGTGACGGGGGATGCCGGGACTTGTAGTCCTCCATAAAGGGGGTGACGGGGGATGCCGGGACTTGTAGTCCTCCATAAAGGGGGTGACGGGGGATGCTGGGACTTGTAGTCCTCCATAAAGGGGGTGATGGGGATGCTGGGAATTGTAGTCTACTATAAAGGGGGATGACGGGGATGCTGGGACTTGTAGTCTACTATAAAGGGGGTGACAGGGGATGCTGGGACTTGTAGTCTACTATAAAGGGGGTGACGGGGGATGCTGGGACTTGTAGTCTACTATAAAGGGGGTGACGGGGGATGCTGGGACTTGTAGTCCTCCATAAAGGGGGTGATGGGGATGCTGGGACTTGTAGTCTACTATAAAGGGGGATGACAGGGGATGCTGGGACTTGAAGTCCTCCATAAAGGGGGTAATGGGGATGCTGGGACTTGTAGTCCTCCACAAAGGGGGGATGCTGGGACTTGCAGTCCCCCATAAAGGGGGTGATGGGGATGCTGGGAATGGTAGTCCTCCATAAAGGGGGGATGCTGGGACTTGTAGTCCTCCATAAAGGGGGGTGATGGTGATGCTAGGACTTGTAGTCCTCCATAAAGGAAGGTGATGGGGGATGCTGGGACTTGTAGTCCTCCATAAAGGGGGTGATGGGATGCTGGAACTTGTAGTCCTCCATAAAGGGGGTGATGGGGGATGCTGGGACTTGTAGTCCTCCATAAAGGGGGTGATGGGGGATGCTGGGACTTGTAGTCCTCCATAAAGGGAGGTGATGGGGGATGCTGGGACTTGTAGTCCTCCATAAAGGGGGTGACATGGGATGCTGGGACTTGTAGTCCTCCATAAAGGGGGGTGATGGGGGTGCTGGGACTTGTAGTCCTCCATAAAGGGAGGTGATGGGGGATGCTGGGACTTGTAGTCCTCCATAAAGGGGGTGATGGGGATGTTGGGAGTTGTAGTCCTCCATAAAGGGGGTGATGGGGATGTTGGGACTTGTAGTCCTCCATAAAGGGGGTGATGGGGATGTTGGGACTTGTAGTCCTCCATAAAGGGGGTGATGCTGGGACTTGTAGTCCTCCATAAAGTGGGGTGATGGGAATGCTGAGACTTGTAGTCCTCCATAAAGGGGGTGACGAGGGATGCTGGGACTTGTAGTCTACTATAAAGGGGGTGACAGGGTGATGCTGGGACTTGTAGTCCTCCATAAAGTGGGGTGATGGGAATGCTGAGACTTGTAGTCCTCCATAAAGGGGGTGACGGGGGATGCTGGGACTTGTAGTCCTCCATAAAGGGGGTGACGGGGGATGCTGGGACTTGTAGTCCTCCATAAAGGGGGTGACAGGGGATGCTGGGACTTGTAGTCCTCCATAAAGGGGGTGACGGGGGATGCTGGGACTTGTAGTCCTCCATAAAGGGGGTGATGGGGGATGCTGGGACTTGTAGTCCTCCATAAAGGGGGGTGATGGGGGATGCTGGGACTTGTAGTCTACTATAAAGGGGGTGATGGGGATGCTGGGACTTGTAGTCTACTATAAAGGGGGGTGACATGGGATGCTGGGACTTGTAGTCCTCCATAAAGGGAGGTGATGGGGGATGCTGGGACTTGTAGCCCTCCACAAAGGGGGGGTGATGGGTGATGCTGGGACTTGTAGTCCTCCATAAAGGGGGGTGATGGGTGATGCTGGGACTTGTAGTCCTCCATAAAGGGGAGTGATGGGGATGCTGGGACTTGTAGTCCTCCATAAAGGGGGGTGATGGGGATGCTGGGACTTGTAGTCCTCCATAAAGGGGGTTATGGGGGATGCTGGGACTTGTAGTCCTCCATAAAGGGGGGGTTATGGGGATGCTGGGACTTGTAGTCCTCCATAAAGGAAGGTGATGGGGATGCTGGGACTTGTAGTCCTCCATAAAGGAAGGTGATGGGGATGCTGGGACTTGTAGTCCTCCATAAAGGGGGGGTTATGGGGATGCTGGGACTTGTAGTCCTCCATAAAGGGGGGGTTATGGGGATGCTGGGACTTGTAGTCCTCCATAAAGGAAGGTGATGGGGATGCTGGGACTTGTAGTCCTCCATAAAGGAAGGTGATGGGGGATGCTGGGACTTGTAGTCCTCCACATGGAGTAATCACAGGTTGATTGGGGGGATTATCGGTTCTTCTATAGAAAGAGAACCAGAATGTAACTTCATTAATATTTATATAGAACGATAATAATCATACTCATCATACAAAACTCTCACCTCCTGATACTCACCGATGTCAAAGTCACACTGCTCTGCCAGAGCTCCCTGACATCACCACAGCGACATAACGTCATCACCCTGAGTCCCCGGTGCTGTGTCCCCGTTTCCGGTTCCTGAATTACACCAAGTCGGCCATTTTGTTGAAGCCGCCCATCGCGAGACTGCATGATGAAATCTCCGGAACCATGGCTCCGATAGCGGGGACATAAAAGTGACGTCTGGGTTGCCGTGGTGATAAGCCCTCCTTCGGTGGGTGGAGTCGGGCTCTAGTTGTAGTCTAGACCACATGGCCCCGCCTTCCGAATAATTAGGTTCGCGCCTCCGGAACATATAGTACCGCCCCGGCCGTGCGGCTTTTAACACGCCCCGCCCCTGGCTGCGGTAGGTGAGCATGTGGTCCCGCCCTTCAGTAGAAGCATAAAACCATAAAAAAAATGTCCCCGCCCCGAGTAGTGGAGGTGTGGACCTTGGTCCCGCCCCCAGCCTCAGAGATGCGGCCGTGTCCCCGCCCCCTCGGCAGTACCCCTGCACACGTGGTCCCGCCCCGCACTGCCAGGCACTGATGATCTTCGGAAGAGCTGCGAGCCGCTTCTTCTCTGCCGCTGCTGCAGGTAAAATACATTGTAATACATTGTATCGTTTTATGGGTGGTCACGTGACGTCACAGCTCTGCCTGTATATGGGGGATACACTGTGTGGTATAGATGGGCGGGGCATGCTGGGACTTGTAGTTCCTGGAGAGTCCTCTGTGTGATGAGAGGCTCTGACGTCACATACTGTCTGCTGGATGAGAAGATGAATCCTCATCATCCTCTTCACCATCATCATCATCCATTATTCTCTATGTCTCACTTCCCCCCTCCCCCCTCTGTGTGTGCATTATATGACATCACATCCCATGACCTGACCTCACATCCCATTACACGACCTCCCATCCCATTACATGACATGACATCCCATTACATGACCTCACATCCCATTACATGACATCACATTACATGACCTGACATCACATTACATGACCTCCCATCCCATTACATGACCTCCCATCCCATTACATGACCTCCCATCCCATCCCATGACCTCCCATCCCATCCCATGACCTCCCATCCCATGACCTCCCATCCCATCCCATGACCTCCCATCCCATCCCATGACCTCCCATCCCATTACATGACCTCCCATCCCATTACATGACCTCCCATCCCATTACATGACATGACATCCCATTACATGACCTCACATCCCATTACATGACATCACATTACATGACCTGACATCACATTACATGACCTCCCATCCCATTACATGACCTCCCATCCCATTACATGACCTCCCATCCCATCCCATGACCTCCCATCCCATCCCATGACCTCCCATCCCATTACATGACCTCCCATCCCATCCCATGACCTCCCATCCCATCCCATGACCTCCCATCCCATTACATGACCTCCCATCCCATTACATGACCTCCCATCCCATTACATGACCTCCCATCCCATCCCATGACCTCCCATCCCATTACATGACCTCCCATCCCATTACATGACATCACATCACATGACCTCACATCCCATCACATGACCTCACATCCCATCACATGACCTCACATCCCATTACATGACCTCACATTACAAGACCTCCAATCCCATTACATGACCTCCCATCCCATTACATGACCTCCCATCCCATTACATGACCTCCCATCCCATCCCATGACCTCCCATCCCATTACATGACCTCCCATCCCATTACATGACCTCCCATCCCATTACATGACCTCCCATCCCATCCCATGACCTCCCATCCCATCACATGACCTCCCATCCCATCACATGACCTCCCATCCCATTACATGACCTCCCATCCCATTACATGACCTCCCATCCCATTACATGACCTCCCATCCCATCCCATGACCTCCCATCCCATTACATGACCTCCCATCCCATTACATGACCTCCCATCACATGACCTCACATCCCATCACATGACCTCACATCCCATCACATGACCTCACATCCCATTACATGACCTCACATTACAAGACCTCCAATCCCATTACATGACCTCCCATCCCATTACATGACCTCCCATCCCATTACATGACCTCCCATCCCATCCCATGACCTCCCATCCCATTACATGACCTCCCATCCCATCCCATGACCTCCCATCCCATTACATGACCTCCCATCCCATTACATGACCTCCCATCCCATTACATGACCTCCCATCCCATCCCATGACCTCCCATCCCATCCCATGACCTCCCATCCCATTACATGACCTCCCATCACATCACATGACCTCACATCCCATCACATGACCTCACATCCCATCACATGACCTCACATCCCATCACATGACCTCACATCCCATTACATGACCTCACATTACAAGACCTCCAATCCCATTACATGACCTCCCATCCCATCCCATGACCTCCCATCCCATTACATGACATCACATCCCATCACATGACCTCACATCCCATTACATGACCTCACATTACAAGACCTCCAATCCCATTACATGACCTCCCATCCCATCCCATGACCTCCCATCCCATCACTTCACATCCCATCACCTCCCATCCCATCCCATGACCTCCAATCCCATTACATGACCTCCCATTACATGACCTCCCATTACATGACCTCCCATTACATGACCTCCAATCCCATTACATGACCTCCCATTACACGACCTCCCATCCCATTACACGACCTCCTATCCCATTACATGACCTCCCATCCCATTACATGACCTCCCATCCCATTACATGACCTGACATCCCATCCCATGACCTCCCATCCCATTACATGACCTCCCATCCCATTACATGACCTCCCATCCCATTACACGACCTCCTATCCCATTACATGACCTCCCATCCCATTACATGACCTCCCATCCCATTACATGACCTGACATCCCATCCCATGACCTCCCATCCCATCACTTCACATCCCATCACATGACTTCACATCCCATTACATGACCTCCCATCCCATTACATGACCTCCCATCCCATTACATGACCTCCCATCCCATTACATGACCTCCCATCCCATGACTTCACATCCCATCCCATGACTTCACATCCCATCCCATCACATGACCTCCCATCCCACTACATGACCTTCCATTACAAAACCTCACATCCCATCCCATGACTTTACATCCCATCCCATGACTTTACATCCCATCCCATGACTTTACATCCCATCCCATGACTTTACATCCCATTACATGACCTCACATCCCATGACCTCACATCCCATCCCATGACCTCACATCCCATCCCATGACCTCACATCCCATCCCATGACCTCACATCCCATCCCATGACCTCACATCCCATCCCATGACTTCACATCCCATCCCATGACCTCACATCCCATCCCATGACCTCACATCCCAATTCATGACATCCCATCACATGACCTCACATCCCATCACATGACCTCCCATCCCATCACATGACATGACCTCCCATCCCATCACATGACATGATCTCACATTACAATCAACTATTTTGTTGTTATAAAGATTTTGCCTGAACGTTGTGTCCTAACCGGGACCTGAGCCCAGGACTGTGGTGCTGTATTGCACACAGATAGGAGAGAGACACGATTCCTATGTGTGTGTCAATGAGCCTTACATAGATATTCAGCCAATAGAATATCCGGAACCTGTGATCAGACAGGGATCAGAGAGAGAGAGGAGAGGAGAGGAGAGGGAAGGGAGAGGAGATGGATAGAAGGAAGGGAGAGGGAAGGGAGAGGAGATGGATAGAAGGAGGGGAAAGGGAAGGGAGAGGAGATGGATAGAAGGAGGGGAAAGGGAAGGGAGAGTAGAAGGATGGAAGGGAGAATATGGAGGGGAGAGGCTAAGGAAGGGAGGGAAAGGCTAGGGTAAGGAAGAGGAGAGGGGTGAAGGGAGGGAAGAAAGAGGAGCTAAATGAGAGGGAAGGAAGTTGAGGAAGAAGTGGAGGAATAGGAAGGGAGCCGAGAGAGGGGAGGAAGAGAGAAGAGCAAAGGAAAAGAAAGAAGAAGAAGAGGAAGGAGCAGAGAGAGGGGAGGAAGAGAGAAGAGCAAAGGAAAAGAAAGAAGAAGAGGAAGGAGCAGAGAGAGGGGAGAGGAGAAGGAAGAGGAGAGGAGCGAGGGCTCGAAGAGTGAGAGAGTGGGGAGAGGAAGCAGAAAGGGAAGAGAGAAAGGGAAGGAAATGAGGGGAGAAAGCGAGAGTATGGAGAAGAGAGGGAATGAGCGGAGGGTCAGAGAGAGGAAAGGAGAGACAAGGTAGAGAGTGAAGAAGGTGCTGAAGAAGAAGAAAAGAAAGGAAAAGAGAGAAAAGGAGGGAGCGGAGAGGACCTGGCTGTAGCGCACATTGCACGGGGTGTCAGTCTAAAGCTGCCCATACACACAATATAATCTTATTGTACAATCACTATATACCTATAACCTGTATATAATAAATACATCCCACCCTGACCTTTTGGTCTGTTGTAATCCGCCTTCCTGCTGTGTATACAAACATTCAACACTCCCCTTCCTCCTTGGTGAATGGACACAATGTTTGTAAACACCGGCAACATTCACAAGGTATAGAGCCATTCTGATTGGTTCTGTACCTAGTGGCTTTGATCTAAGCTGTCCAGCGACAAGTGTATGCTGCCGCTCCGTCACAGCACTCTTCCGCCATCTTCTCCTCTCACGTCATCGGGGGGGGGGCTTTCTCTTCCTGGTTCTTGCAGGGAAGTTGCTGACCTCCATATCCCAGGAGGCCTTGAGGCAAAAAAAGCCAGAAGTGCGGCACTGTGACCCCCCCCCCCCCCCCCAAAAAAAATGTGAATTGCTTGTCAGGAAGCAGGAAGAGCTGCCACGGTTGTGGAAGACCCCTTTACTTTGCCTGTCCCTCTGTTCTGGTTAACAATAAGGCTTTGTTAGCACAGATGTTGAAAACGTGTCCGGTTGCATTTATACTGCGTTGTGATTGCCTAGTAACAATTACGGAAACGGAGCAGATGGAGGGGAACACACGGCATTGTTCGCTTCACATTGTGGCGTGCCTTAAATATCGCAGCCTGCAGAGTTCTCCGGGCATTAATGCTTTCCGGCCGCCTCCATTCACTTCTGTTGAAACGCGTTGCCAGTGATCTGTGAATGCACCCATAGCGTTTACATCGCATTTAAAGCCCGGTTGCAGATCACCAGAACGGCTCGTTCCACGTTTTTAGTGTTGTAACAAAAAAATAAATCTCATGGGACGTTTGTGGAATGTCGCTTGATGCAACTTGACTGCCTGTGCAACGCATCCATCATTACTATAGGTCGGGTTCCCTGGGTGGGTGTTTTTCATAGGACAACCCAGCAGACAAGGTAAGAGGGGAAAGAAAAAAGTTTAAAGGCAGGGGAGTGGAGTTCCTCTTCAGGGCGTAGTTTACACTTAGTGTTAGGGAGCGGTAAAAATAGGTGGGTGAGCCGTGCTTTTACTTTTTGTTTTTTTACTTTTACCTTCTTCTAGTTGTCTTCATAGTCCAGACAAGCCTCTTTTTTTCTCCCTTCGCCTTTCAGGACAGCACCTTGGAGAGAGCGTAGCTCCACCTCTTAGACAGGAAACACTGCGTGACAACGC
This sequence comes from Lithobates clamitans, assembly GCA_037952925.1. Classification (NCBI taxonomy): domain Eukaryota; kingdom Metazoa; phylum Chordata; class Amphibia; order Anura; family Ranidae; genus Lithobates; species Lithobates clamitans. Next base: position 198,189 of record JBBGZY010002268.1, on the reverse strand, counting down.
CCCTTTAAAAAGCAGCTGCTTCCACCATGCCATCAGTTTTAGTGTTTCCTCCGCCATGGTGGAAGCACTGCTTGGGGAACCAGAGGGGCTGCGCTCTCTCCAAGGAGAGGGTTTTGGCAGGACCTCCACGTTTGGAAACTCAGACCAACCCAGCTCCTTCCCTTACGTGAGGAGGGTGCTCCGGTGTCCCTTCCTTCTCCGGCTCACAGGAGTAATGGTCTGCCGGAAGTTTTTCACCCGGGGTGTTCGGGGGGCCGCGGTTGTGCTCAGTAAGAGCGTCCATGCCAGGCCTCTGCATGGCGGCGCCGAATCCCGGACAGCAGGTGATGTCAGTTCCGGTGGGCGGATACTTCCGGCGGGGCGTAGCAGCGATTGGTTCCTGCTGCTGGAACGCAGGAGGAAGGGGCGGGTCCTCTGGCCGGGACTTCCTTTTGTTTGGCACATGGAGCCTAGTACACAGTGCAGCAGCTGCGGATTGCACTATGGAGACAGCGGAATCGTCAGCAGCAATGGCGGATGCAGGCGCCCAGGTTCCCGGCCAGGCCCAGGTAGGAGAGGTGCGGTGGCACCTCTTTCCTTTTATATCACTGGGTGTTTTATCTTTGATGTGGTTATTCAAAACCTGCTGCTGTCTGCTATGGGGTAACAGTTTCCATTAGCAGTTCAGCAAAGGAGTGAGACTCTGGGCACTTAGGGTGTTGGCTGGAGGTACTACTTTTCTCTGAAGCCTTAGTTCTAAAGGACCTGGGTTTTTCTTGTTTCTCTGTTTCAGAAAGCTACTGCCAAATCAGAGAGAACAGGGAGAAAGTGCCCCTCATGCAAAAATCCTTTAAGGGACTCTTGGCCCAAACCACTGTGCAAATCCTGCATTGTGGATTTAGTAAAAGAAGAATCCTCACAAGAGTGCAAAGAGCTCTTATCTTCTGTGAGGAAGGAGTTAGCAGAGGCCCTAGGGACAGTGCGTTCCCTTGTAAAGCACGGCCAGAGTTCCAGCCAAGAGCAGAGTTCTCACTCCAGTTTCCCTCAGTCCACTTCCAGACAGGTGGAAAGTGAGTCGGAGGAGGAAAGGGAAAGCATTCCACCCTCAACCATTGATTCTGAGGAGGAGGAGGTGGAAGTGGAAGAAGAGTCAAGATCATCTAGATATAAGCTGTCACTTGAGGAGGTGGATGAATTACTCAAGGCAATTTATACTACCCTGGAGATCCAGGAAGAAAAGGCTCAGCTGTCCGTGCATGACAAGATGTACCTGGGGCTGGAGGAAATTAAACACAGGGTGTTCCCTGTGCATAAAGTGTTAATAGACACTTTTAGAAAAGAAAGCCTGGGACTCATCTCTAGCTAATCTTAAGCCAGCAATGGCGGCTACGGTTGTGGCTAGGAATCTGGAGTGCTGGTTAGAGCAACTTAAAAATCATGTTGTGGCAGGTACCTCCAGAAAAGACTTATTGGAGTCCTTCCCTACCCTGCTTAAGGCAGTAAAATATATGGCAGATGCCTCTGCAGAATCTATCAGGATGTCAGCCAGGTCCTCTGCGCTTGTTAACTCAGCAAGAAGAGCACTCTGGCTAAAGACCTGGTCAGGGGATTTAGCTTCTAAAGTAAAACTGTGCGGAATTCCCTTTTCAGGAGACCTGATGTTTGGGCCAGAACTAGAGACTGTCCTTGACAGGACAGCAGACAAGAAGAAAGCTTTCCCACAGAAGAAGAAAACGGTACAGCAGAGGAAAAATTTTTGTCCTTTTCGACAAACCGATAAGGAAAAGGACCACACACAGAAGAGACCCTGGTCTTCTCAGAGAGGAAGAGGTAGAGGTGGGGTACTCTTTAGAACCCCAGAACAAACCCCTAAAAAACAATGACCATCTAGTAGGGGGGAGACAACAGGACTTCTTACCAATCTGGGAAAAAACAACAAAGAGTCCTTTTGTTCTGGGGTTAATCAAAAAGGGTTATCAATTGGAATTCTCACAAAGCCCCCCAAGTCGGTTTTACATCACAAACCTGCCAAAGGATCAGGAAAAGGCTCTGGCCATGAAGTCTCTGTTACAGGAACTGATGCAACAGAAGGTCATTTCCCAGGTTCCGAAAGATCAAGAGGGGATTTCAATAGTACCCTATTTGGACGATCTGCTACTGTTTGCAGACTCAAGGGGTCAAGTAGAGGTCAACCTACAGACAGTTCAAACACATTTAAGAGGTTTGGGATGGCTTCTCAATCTTCAGAAGTCAAACTTAATTCCATCTCAAAGGGTAAGGTTTCTGGGGTACAAAATAGACTCGATAGAACAGAGAATTTTTCTACCCCAGGAGAAAATAGAGAAGATGCAGTTGACCCTGATAACACTTCAATCCAACGCAGAGATCTCTGTAAGACAAGCCATGTCTGCTCTGGGTCTGTTGACAGCAGCAATTCCTTCGGTACAGTGGGCCAGGTTGCATTCCCGTCCTCTGCAATCGGATATCCTGATGAATTGGTCATACCAGGAACCTCCTGGAGAAGAAATTCAACTTGGGGGCAAGAGCAAAAAGGTCTCTCTGGTGGTGGAGGAACCTAGGAAACGTTTCAAAAGGGCTTCCTTGGGTCTTTCCGGTAACCAGAAGGCTGACTACAGATGCCAGCGCCTGGGGATGGGGAGCTCATCTGGAAGAAAAAACGGTTCAGGGAGTTTGGACCAAACCAGAAGCAAGAAGATCTTCAAATTGGAGAGAGTTAAAGGCTGTTCACTTAAGCCTCCTCTCCCTCCAGGAATTTCTAGTGAATCAACATGTCCAAATATTGTCAGACAATATGACGACAGTATTATATTTAACAAAGCAAGGGGGCACAAAAAGCAAAACCCTAATGGGTCTAGCGCATCAGATCCTAAGAGGGGCAGAGAACAATGTGGCCTCTCTATCAGCAGTCCATCTAAAGGGGACGGAAAACACCTTAGCAGATCTCCTCAGCAGGAAAGAAATAAGGGAAGCAGAGTGGTCTCTCAATCAGGAATTATTCGAAAAGATTTCCAAGAGTTGGGGTCATCCCCAAGTGGACCTCTTTGCAAAACAGGAAAATGCAAAAATACCAGTCTCCTTCTCTCTTCAGAGACAGGATCAAGCTCTCGGAGTAGATGCGTTAGCTCACAAATGGGACTTCCATCTGTCCTACGCTTTTCCCCCGTTCCAACTGATACCAAAGGTGTTAGCCAAATTCAGATTGGAGTCCACGGAGCTAATATTAATAGCTCCTTATTGGCCAAAAAGACCCTGGTTTTCAACCTTGATGAACCTCTCAGTGAAACCTGCTTGGAGATTACCAATCAGGACAGACCTGTTGAGTCAGGGCCGAATTCTCCATCCAGATCCAGCTTACCTCAAACTAACAGCTTGGTTTCTGAAGAACAAATCTTAAGACGGAAGGGTTTATCAGAGAGGCTTATTTCTACCCTTCTTGCAAGTAGAAAAAAGTGACGAGAGACATTTACTTTAAAGTCTGGAAGATCTATAACTCTTGGTGTTCCAGTAAAAACTTTGATTTTCGTACCACATTTTCAGTTTTGGAATTTCTTCAAGAGGGATTGGAGAAGGGGTTAGCAGCAAGTACGCTCAAGACGCAGGTAGCTGCTTTATCAGTTTTTTTGGAAAGAACCCTGTCAGGGGAACCTTTAATAATCAGATTTTTTAGGGCAATGGCAAAAGTAAAGCCTAGACCTGTTGTTAGTTTTCCCAAATGGGATTTATCTTTAGTTCTTCAGGGACTAACTATGGCACCGTTTGAACCCATAGAAGAAGCATCATTACGTTTCTTGACGTTAAAGACTATTTTATTGGTAGCAGTAACTTCCGCACGTAGAATTAGTGAGTTACAAGCCCTTTCAATTAAAGAGCCCTTCATGAGATGTCTACAGGATAGGGTAGTCTTAAGGACGGATCCAGCATTTCTACCAAAGGTGGCTTCAGTTTTTCACCGTACACAGGAAATCATTCTCCCTACTTTTTGTCCTTTACCTTCGGGAGCAGGAGAAGAAGCTTTCCATACCCTTGATGTCAGGAGGTGCCTGCTTAAATATCTGGAAAGAACTAAGGAAATCAGAAAGTCATCCTCACTCTTTGTTTTAATGGAAGGTACTCACAAAGGAGGTAAAGCTTCCAAAAGCACCCTTGGAAGATGGTTAAAGCAGGCCATCAAAGAGGCATACATATCTTTGGGTCTGGAACCTCCGGAAGGGGTATTACCTCATTCTACTCGAGCAGTAGCGGCATCATGGGCAGAAAGGGCTGGGGCATCTCCTGAGCAAATCTGCAAGGCTGCCACATGGTCCAGTTTTTCGACCTTCATAAGGCACTACCGCTTAGATCTACTATCAGCCTCGGACCAATCATTTGGTAGGAAGGTTTTGCAGGCAGTAGTCCCACCCTGAAGTAAGTTTCTCGGTTATCCTCTCCAAGGTGCTGTCCTGAAAGGCGAAGGGAGAAAACCTTAGTTAGACTTACCGGTGACGGTATTTCTACGAGCCTTTCAGGACAGCAGCCTACTTCCCTCCCTTGGTTATCATATGTAAAGTATAATTATAGGACCTGGTAATTGTCTGATTATATTTTCCAGCATGTCGGAGGATTTCTCGGTAACAACTGATGGCATGGTGGAAGCAGCTGCTTTTTAAAGGGGCGTTGTCACGCAGTGTTTCCTGTCTAAGAGGTGGAGCTACGCTCTCTCCAAGGTGCTGTCCTGAAAGGCTCGTAGAAATACCGTCACCGGTAAGTCTAACTAAGGTTTTTTTTTTTTTTTTTTTTTTTTATTATTTTGCCATCTTAGTAAAGGTATTCTCACAGCCACTCGACCCGTCAAACCTGCAGCTCAAAAGACGAGAGAGAAGGGAAGGAAGGGAAGGCGAGGAAGAGAGAGGAGAAGGAAGGAGAGCAGAGGGGAAGGGAGAGGGGAAAGAAGAGAGAGGAGAGAAGAAAGGGAGAGAGAGATAGAAGAGGGGGGGGAGAAGGGAAGGAAGGGGTAAGAGAGGGGAGAGCAGAATGAAGGGAGAGGAGAGAAGGAAGGGAGAGGAGAAAGGAAGGAAGGGAGAGATGGAAGAGGAGGGGGAAGGGAGAGGAGGAAGGAAGGGATAGATGGAAGAGGAGGGGGAAGGGAGAGGAGGAAGGAAGTGATAGATGGAAGGGAGAGGAGAAAGGAAGGAAGGGAGAGATGGAAGAGGAGAAAGGAAGGAAGGGAGAGATGGAAGAGGAGGGGGAAGGGAGAGGAGTAAGGAAGGAAGGGAGAGATGGAAGAGGAGGGGGAAGGGAGAGGAGGAAGGAAGGGAGAGATGGAAGAGGAGGGGAAAGGGAGAGGAGAAAGGAAGGAAGGGAGAGATGGAAGAGGAGGGGGAAGGGAGAGGAGAAAGGAAGGAAGGGAGAGATGGAAGAGGAGGGGGAAGGGAGAGGAGAAAGGAAGGGAGAGATGGAAGAGGAGGGGGAAGGAAGGGAGAGATGGAAGAGGAGGGGGAAGGGAGAGGAGAAAGGAAGGAAGGGAGAGATGGAAGAGGAGGGGGAAGGAAGGGAGAGATAGAAGAGGAGGGGGAAGGGAGGGGAGAAGGAAGTGAGGAGGGGGAAGGAAAGGAGAACATCACACTCGACCTGTCTAACCTGCAGCTCGAGTCTTCTCATCACAGTTGAAACTGAGACTTCCTTTGGTCGGTGATTAGCAGTGCTTGAAGCTGTTGTCTTGTGAGCCGCCTGTTGACTCTCAGAAACTTGTCCTCTCGTTCTGTTGTGTTTGCCAGACTTCCTCCTCTCAGAGTTTCACCTTCCGGAGGTCCGGTGGTTATTTTTCAATAAGAACTAGAAAAATGGGGGGTGTTCTAAAACTTTTGACCGGTAGCATACATCAAAGCGCTTTGCTGCAACCACACTTTAAATTTGGGGCTTTATTGGCATGAATGGTACATTAGTACCCTGGATGGGGAAGGAGATGAGTGCAGTGATTTACCCCTTGGCCTCCATCCAGAAATCTCATAGACTGGGGGGGGGGGGGGGGGTAGATCTGCACAGGTGTTGGTCGAGCTAAGGACTTTTTCTGGTTGGCTACAGAGTGGCATGCTGAGGATGAAGCTGTGCCGGGATCCAGACTTTGCAGCTGCAGATCTCTGTAGGGGGCTTGTAGGTAAAACACACCATGAAGGGCCAGCGTTGACCATGGCTTTCGAACTGCTTCTCTCCCCATACAAGTCTATGGAAGTGCACTTGCCTACTTGAAGGAGGTCAGGTGGGGGTCAACTGGAGGATAGAAGGAGACCAGCTGCAGGTCATGAGGGGGTCAACTGGAGGACAGAAGGGGGCCAACTGTAGGTCAGGAGGGGTCTACTGGAGGACAGAAGGAGGCCATCTGTAGGTCAGGAGAGGTCTACCGGAGGACAGAAGGCCATCTGCAGGTCAGAAGGAGATCAGCTGCAGATCAGGAGGGGGTCATCTGGAGCATAGAAGGTGGCTATCTGCAGGTCAGGAAGGGGTCAGCTGCAGTTCAGAAGGGGTCAACTGGAGGACAAAAGGAGGCAATCTGCAGGTCAGGAGGGGGTCAAAAAGTCAGAAGGAGATAAATTGCAGGTCAGGAGAGAATCAACTAGAGGAGAGGAGGCCATCTGCAGGTCAGGAGGGGGTCAGCTGCAGGTCAGAAGGAGATCAGCTGCAGGTCAGGAGAGGGTCAACTAGAGGACAGAGGGAGGCCATCTGCAAGTCAAGAGGGGGTCAACTAGAGGACAGAGGGAGGCCATCTGTGGGTCAGGAGGGGGTCGACTGCAGGACAGAAGCAGGCTCTCTGCAGGGGGGGTGGGTGGTCAGCTGCAGGTCAGGAGGAGGTCAACTGCAGGCCAGAGGAACCCTTGAAATTATTTTTAGTTCTCAGGAAACCCCTGCTGAAACCGAGTCCTTGCCGCCAGTGGAAAGATTGCCCTTTGTACAGACAGTTAAAATAATCCTCGGTAGCCTACAGCTACCTCTGCCAAGTGGCATTGGCCCCCAACTCTATGCTGACACCATCAGATGGGAGGTCAAAGGTTCCCCTAGAATCCACTGGAGGAACCCTGGTTGAGAATGGCACCTGGTGTGAACGAACCCTTACGGCCTTATGGTGCACTTTTATTTTTAGTGTTCTTCTGTTCTTATTACAGTTGCACAATGCGGCATCCATTGTTGCACGCGCCGTTCCCATATGTTTACAGTCATCACACAGACACAGGAATAGAGTTACGGGTACACAGCTGCTGCTACACGGCTGTATGGTGTAACATTTTATCCTGGAAGCTGTATTTTGTATATAAACTTTGGATGGAGTGTCTGCTGATGGAGGTAAAAATAGACACACGCTTCCCGTATCCAGAATGAAGAAAACTTTTATTTTAACCAAGACAAACCCTATAACTCAGCACTGCACTTACCGTATATAGCATACAAAAGGGGGAAGTGCGGTTCTTTCTGAATGGGTTTCCAGTAGAACTAAGAGAGGTTCTGCAATGGTAAAGTTTCATCAGCCCATCGCATGCTCAATATAGAGCCATTTATTAGTCACAAACGTGTGCACATCACAGGCTCTATCTTGTGTATGTAATGTGCTGATAACACTTTATCAATGTATTTACTTTCTCTAAAGGGTAATAGGTTATCACTAGAGGGATCCCCAGCAGGAGGAAGGAGGTCCTGATTCCTCTAGATAGATCTTTATATCATTAGAGGGGTGTCGGAAACCATGAAATCAGACTGAGAAAGAAGTACAGTTAAATCACACTTGTTTAATAATAAAAGTAAAAAGAACAAACGTAGTCAAAACATTGCCAAAGTTCAGTAACCGGAACGGATAGTCAGCCAAGCCAGAAGTCAGGGATCAAAGTAGTGGAACAGCAAGCAGAATCTGTAGCCAGAAGGGATGTCAGCAAAGCAAGTCATTAAACAGGAACCCAGGAGATAGTTTCCTGTGATGTGACCAAGGCAAAGACAGAGATCCTCTGGACTGGACGGCTTAAGTAGGCAGGACTGACGAGCAGGATATCATCAACAGCTGAGCCACTGTGGAGAGATAGGAGCTGGTAATTGGCCGACAGCTGAGCGGCCAGCTCAGAGAAGGAAGGGCTGAGCCCAGCCCTGACAAGGGGTCACCAGCTGGAGGAAGAAGGTCCTGATTCCTCTATATAGATCTCTATATAACTAGAGGGGTCACCAGCTGAAGGAAGGAGGACCCGATTCCTCTCTATATACCCTGTTTCCCCGAAAATAAGACCTAGCGTGATTGTCAGTGATGGCTGCAATATAAGCCCTACCCCCCAAATAAGCCCTAGTTAAAGTGGAGTTCCACCCAAAAGTGGAACTTCCACTCATCAGATTCCTCCCCCCCTCCGGTGACACAGTTGGCACCTTTCAGGGGGGAGGGGGTACAGATACCTGTATATTACAGGTATCTGTACCCACTTCCAGCATAGATACCCGCAGAATCTGCGGGTATTTACGCCACTTCCTGCTCCCTCCCCGCTGCCTGCTGAGAAACACACGGGTCCCAGAGGCAGCAGGGACCATCCGGATTGCGCTGCGCGACTCGCGCATGCGCAGTAGGGAACCGGGAAGTGAAGCCGCACGGCTTCACTTCCTGATTCCCTTACCGAAGATGGAGGCGGCAGCACCCGAGGACGGAGAGACGCTTCGGGGCGGCCTGGACAGGTAAGTGTCCATGTTTTAAAAGTCAGCAGCTGCAGTATTTGTAGCTGCTGACTTTTAAAAAAATTTTATTCGGTGGCGCTCCGCTTTAAAGTCCTTGTAGGTCTTATTTTCAGGGTAGGGCTTATTTTCGGGGAAACAGGGTAGGGCTTATTTGTGGGTTAGGGCTTATATTGCAGCCATCACTGGCAATCACGCTAGGTCTTATTTTCGGGGAAACAGAGTAGATCTTTATATTACTAGAGGAGGAAGGAGGTCCTGATTCCTCTATATAGATCTTGATAGGGCTGCAACTAACAATTATTTTCATAATCGATTAGTTGGCCGATTGTTGTTTCGATAAATCGAATAATCGGTTAATAACCTTAAAAAAAAAAAAGTGTGGCGTATAATTTAGTTAATATGTAAAGTTTAAAAAAAAGGCAATTTATTCTTAAATATCTCTATGCAGTGGTAAATATAAATAACCAACTATATGGTTAGGGAGCAAAATATCTAATCCACTCTGAGAATAACAGAGAGAAGAGATATATACTGTATATACTATTAGAGGAGATATATACTGTATATACTATTAGAGGAGATATATACTGTATATACTATTAGAGGAGATATATACTGTATATACTATTAGAGGAGATATATACTGTATATACTATTAGAGGAGATATATACTGTATATACTATTAGAGGAGATATATACTGTATATACTATTAGAGGAGATATACTGTATATACTATTAGAGGAGAGATATACTGTACATACTATTAAAGGGTGAATCTGATAAATATTTTCAGACTCAGAGATCAAATGTCTTCCTTCAAAAAAAATGTCATTTTAAGAATGTTCGTTTGATTTTCTAATCGTTAGTGGGGTCAAGTCGACATTCATTTTCAACCACAGTGATGGGAAAATTTGGAAAACTTCTCCGTCAAAGGAATTATCAGACAGTGTATGTGGTTTTCGTTCAGAAATTACATTCATATTAAAAACAGAATGTTAAAAATAAGTGAAAATTTCAAACAACATTCTTTCATTCAGCGAATGTATAAAGATTTTTTGTTTGAATATTCTCGTCTGAAAATTGATCGGTGTGGCCAGCATAAGGCTCGGTACACACCTATGCCGTTTGCTTTTGATCTGTTTCTGCAGTGCTTTTTGCTGTGCGTTTTTGCGCACGTGATTTTGTGGCCATTTGCGTTTTTGCTTTTTTTTTTTTTTTTGGCCAATTTCTTGTTGGGCAGATTAAAAAACACAAATTGCTGCAAAAACGCATTAAATGCTTTTCTGCAGCTTCTCCATTGAAGTATATTGAACCAAAAGAGCACCGTTTTTGCGTTAAAAAAAAAAAAAAAAAGTCCCTGACCCTTTCCAAATACGCAGCGGCTGAAAAAAGCATAGATGTGAACGTGTCCAATGGGGAAACCATGTTAATGAACTGCAGTGCATAAAGTTAGCCCAATTTTTTTTTATATTGTGAAATATAATTGTTACGCCAAGTAAATTGATCCCCAACATGTCACGCTTCAAAATTGCGCCCGCTCGTGTAATAGCGTCAAACTTTTACCCTTAAAAATCTCCATAGGCGACGTTTAAAAAATTCTACAGGTTGCATGTTTTGCGTTTACAGAGGAGGTCTAGGGCTAGAATTATTGCTTTGGCTCTACCGTTCGCGGCGATACCTCACATGTGTGGTTTGACCACCGTTTTCATATGCGGGCGCTACTCATGTATGCGTTCGCTTCTGCGCGTGAGCTCGTCGGAACAGGGCGCTTTAAAAAAAAATTTTATTTTTTTTTTGGGTCTAGGGCTAGAATTATTGCTTTCGCTCTACCGGTCGCGGGGATGCCTCACATGTGTGGTTTGACCACCGTTTTCATATGGGGGCGCTACTCACGTATGCGTTCGCTTCTGCGCGCGAGCTCATCGGGATAGGGCGCTTTAAAAAAAATTTATTATTATTTATTTTACTTTATTTTATTTATTATTTCACTGCTTTAAAAAAAAAAAAAAAAAAAAAATGGATCACCTTTTTTTCCTATTACAAGGAATGTAAACATCCCTTGTAATAGAAAAAAGCATGACAGGTCCTCTTATATATGAGATCTGGGGGGTCAAAAAGTCCTCAGATCTCATATTTGGACTTAAATGCAAAAAAAAAAAAAAATTGTCGTTTGAAAAAAATGACAAAAAAAATAAAAATATGCCTTTTAAGACAAATGGGCGGAGAAATGACACACAAAAAAAATGTGCCTTTAAGAGAAGTGGGCGGAGCCGACGTAATGACGTCGCTCCGGCCGTCCTAATGGTATAGAGACGGGTGGGCGCCATCTTAGCCTCACTCGTCTCTATACCCAGGCACAGAAAGGACCCGATCGCCTCCGCCGCTACCGACGGCTCCGGTAAGCGGCGGAGGGCGCAGGAGAGCGGCGGGAGGGGGGGTGGCACCTCTCCCGCCGCCGATAACGGTGATCTCGCGGCGAACCCGCCGCAGAGACCACCATTGTCGTGTACAGAATCGCCGGCCCTAAAGATGGATACCTCGGTTGTGGCAGCAGCTGCTGCCGTTACCGAGATATCCATCTTTAAAGTAATGACGTATATATACAGTGGCCGGTCCTTAAGTGACTATATAGATCTTTATATTACTAGAGGAAGGAGGTCCTGATTCCTCTATTTAGATCTTTATATCACTAGAGGGATCTCCAGCAGGAGGAAGGAGGTCCTGATTCCTCTATTTAGATCTTTATATTACTAGAGGGATCTCCAGCAGGAGGAAGGAGGTCCTGATTCCTCTATTTAGATCTTTATATCACTAGAGGGATCACCAGCTGGAGGAAGGAGGTCCTGATTCCTCTATTTAGATCTTTATATCACTAGAGGGATCTCCAGCAGGAGGAAGGAGGTCCTGATTCCTCTATTTAGATCTTTATATTACTAGAGGGATCTCCAGCAGGAGGAAGGAGGTCCTGATTCCTCTATTTAGATCTCCATTCATCTTCAAAAACATTATCTCAGGGGAGAATACCTTCAGTTCATCATTCCTCATTGCTGGGCTCCTCCATTGCCTCTTATGAACTTGGTTGGCCTTCATTGAACTCTCTCTCTAGTTGCGTAACGTCTTCATTGTGATCTGCAGTGAACGGCTTGTACTATTAGTAGTCTGGGGGGATGTCTGGAAAGCGGGGTTGTGTTGCAAGTTTTATATTTTTAAACTTTCTGCCGTTTTCTTGGGACCTTCGTTGTGGCTGTTAACAGTTGGGACAAAGTTTATACATCCCGTCGTAGTGATTGAAGGAGGAAAATAAGAGACTTCGTTGCAATTGGTCACATTTATGCTCAGCACATCGTTACCAATAAGCCGTTAAATGTGACTTCCTGTTGCTCACATGAGTCGTCTTCCTTCCATTATGCGGAAATAGTTGTGTTTTTGTCGTAAATTTAACTTAATAGTCAAGAGAGCCTGTCATGTGCCACCACAAATGAGTCCTAAGGAGGATGCATGGTGACTTTTTTTAATGTGTGTTTTTTTGTTTTTTAATCTTAGAGCTGGAGTTTGCTTATCTTTTGCTTTCACTGGTCCCTTCCCCCCCCCCCCCCCTCATCAATATGCTAATTACATTTTCTAAAGAAACCTTTTTGTGTTTTTTTCTTTATATACCGTAACATAGTGTAGCGCTACCCCTGTAGGAGCCGCTGGATAGGATGGGTCCTCTGTCGTAAAATTTCTCTTGACTTATGAAAATCCTCGACCTCGTCACTACCGGTGACGCAGGTCACACATGCGCTCTGCACTTGGGGGACCCGGTACCCATCGTCCTGAGATGCCATGATGATGGTGTACAAGTCTCCAGTCTGAGAGCTACACTCACACTCAGCTTCTTTGGCCCCTGATTTGGAAGGAAACGCAGGCGATCCAGCCCCCAGCACTTGACGGAGATCACAGACACAGCTCTATGTTTTTCCTCGACCTCCCTTACATACACACAGGGCTATGCCCCACCCCCTTCTCCAAGCGCCGCTCTATCTCCCCCCTCCCACTTTCCTTCGGTACAGGTTACTAGAGCAGCCTAGGGGCGTGTTGGGGGCGGGGCTGGAAGCACTGCTCCCACTGACATCATGCATCAACTGGCATGCCGCTCGGGTCTATAATTTTTCCTGGACCCGAAAAAACAGTTGGCGCATGCGCGGTAAAGACGAGCGAACAGCTGTTTGGTGGCGCGGCGTCACCGGGAAGTGAGGAGGTGGAGGATTTTCATAAGTCGGAGAGAAATTTTACGACACCTCGAATTTCTCAAGAACCTCAGCTCCTCTTGACGCACCAGGTTGAGGGTACAAATATACAATATCACAGGAAATCACTGAAAGTAATAAGTAGCTCACAATAGTAGCGCTATATTAAACAAAATTGGCACCTAACCAGGTAGTAAAGGCAAACTTAATATATATTGTCATCCGATATGGTTGATAGCTAGGCAAGCATAAATGGAATAACAATGATAATAACACAATTTGGCATACAAAGTGATTAAAGTGTTAACCCCCCCCCCCCCCCCAAAAAAAATGGCTCCTGCAAAGCAGGATATATGACAAAGTGCTTGTCCTGTGTCATTTGCCCCCCTTTAACACCTAAAAAACCTGGCTGATCCTGCCAGTTTCTTCCCACCTCTTTTTTAAATTGACCACGGTGTATCATGGCTGCTGAGCCCTGACACCGTGGTCAGTTTACATTCCTCTGTCATCAGCAGCCTACTATCTGCTTTCCTTTCTACTCCTGTGTCCTCCTCCCCCCTCCCTCATCTGTCTGCATGTGAGCCGCCCCTCCCCCCCCTCCTGCTGCTCTCATAACTCTAACCTGTATACACCATCAGCACTGCCTTCTATTGCAGTGTCCCCCTCTGTGAATGATTTATAAATATAAATGCTGTAAATACCTCATTTAAGAGCTGAGATTGCAATCACATGACCAGCCAGCTCTCTCCTCCTCCCCTCCAGACTGACATTAGCAGAGTAATCTCAGCCCCGCCCGCTGCATCTCTGAGGAGGAAAGGAGAAAGCTGGCCAGTCACGTGATCACAATCTTGGCAGTGAAGTGAGGTATTTGCAGCATTTATTTTTATAAATCACACACAGACGGGGGTACTACAATAGGAGGCAGTGCTGATGGTGTATACAGGTTAGAGTGGCTTAACAACCACTTTAGGGAACAGGCATAGGATAACATTTGGTGTCCAGATCAGCATAAACAGTAGCAAGGTCACCTGACGTGCAGCAGTGAGCAATAGTAAGGTTTAATCTACCGGGTGCTGGAACCTATACTGCCAGTCCTAGACCGATTTGAGTATGCACTGTCCAAAAGAAAAGGAAGATTGTAGTGGAAGGGGGCAGGAGAACAAGGGGGACTTGCAGAATAATTCTTATGGGAGGGAGAGTCCATTGAGATGTTCTGCTGGCTATCATTGGGGCCCTTTAAGAGCATTTTTGCAATTAAAATGTTACTAAACCCAGGACTCTGCAGTCACTATATCTGGTCTCCCACAGTACACAGAACATGGAAATGCAATTATTTTATTAAATATAAACTGCTAAATACCTTTTCTTATCAGCAATATATAGCCGTCTTTCTATCAGTTCCTAGTGAAGCTTGTAGGAGGTATTTTCATTCTCCTCTGACTGTCCTATAAGGCTGCAGGGCTCCTGACCCTCTGTCTAGACAGCGCTGATTGGCCCTGTGCTGATCACATGCGCTCTCCAAAAAAAAGGAAAAAAAACCTCACCAAACTGAGCATGTGCAGCCTGACTCCAAAGGCTCTGTTTTGTCCGGACTTGTCCAGGGGGACAGTGCAGGGAGGGGGAGGATCTGTGCATATAAGATCAAGCAGCTTTTTTACACAATGCATCGGATTAACCCCTTAGGTTCCACAGTGAGTATAACAAGCATGCTTTACTGCATATACAGACTGATTGTACTGTTGTGGGTTTAGTAACACTTAAATGACAGTCCCAATTAGCCTGCATACAGTATAGGTACAGTATAGTATTGGCACAGGTGCAAGGTAGATGTGGTTCAGATGCGGTAAAGCAGGGCTTGACATATTTGCTTAGAATCTAGGAGCCAGCTAAAAAAGTTAGGAGCCAGTTGTTTTTAAAATCAGCTGCCCAGAACTGCATGTCCGGGGCGTCAGGCAATAAAAAATGCTCACACCTGGTGCCAAGCAAAAAAAAAACAGAAAATTAAAAAAGGTGGCGCTGATAGGCTGCACTGATGGCTGTTGATGAGGCTGCGCTAATATGCACTGATGGGCACTGACAGGCGACACCGAGGCTGTGCTGATAAGCACAGATTAGGTGGCAATGACAGGCTGAGCTGATGAGGCTGCGCTGATGGGCACCGACAGGCGGCACTGATGAGGCTGCGACGATAAGCACTGATGGGCTGCACTGATGAGCACTAATAAGTTGCACTGATTAGGTGTCACTTATGGGCACTGATAAGCTGTACTGATGGGCGATGTTGATGAGGCTGCGTTAATAAGCACTGATAGGCGGCACTTATGGGTACTAATGAGGCTGCCCTAATGAGCACTGACAGGTGGCACTGATAGGCTGCACTCCCCATCCACTCAGCAGCAGGTGACCGACCAATCATGCAACCTCAACACCTGGCAACCTGGGAAGATGTCGGAGGTGGACGGGCATTAAGAGCAAGCCACAGTCATCACAGCACCGTCCACCAGAGGGCGCCGGTTCACATATAGGAGCGTATATCCCGCTCCAGCAAGCCGCAAAGCCATAGCCTCAATTATCGGCCAGCCATACGCTAGTCTGCATGTGGGCCACATGGGAGGATTCCGATCACTGCTGCGGTGTAACTTAGGCGCTAGGATGCAATTTCCAGTCGCCGTTGCGACCTGGCGCCTGGGTTTTGTCGAGCCCTGCGGTAAAGGTTTGGTATAATGCTGTATAAGGGTTGCTATAGGTGCAGTCTAGGTTTGGAATAAGTACATTATAGGGTGCAGCATGAGTGTGGTATCATACCTCCCAACATTTTGAGATGGGAATGAGAGACACCTACTAACAAACGTATGAAGGCCTAGGACATGCCCCCTGCCACACCCCCTTAAAGAAGAATTAACCAAAAAAAGGTTAATTAAATCCACAAGGACGTTTTTTTACCACTACTCTTCCTTTATATTGGCTTTTAAAATGTAGAAATGCAGAAATTTAGAAATTGGATGAAATGTTTAGCACTGGGAAACACTTTTGAAAGATAAATAGTGCATTTTATACACAACTATATAGATCAGACCAAAATGAGGGGGGAAAAGGGACAGAGGGACAGTCCCTCGAAATCAGGGACAGTTGGGAGCTATGTGGTATGGACTATGTAAAATTGGTCCCACTGGGAGGTGAATATCCAGACAAAGGAGCTCTCTCCCTAACTCCCTCGGTACCAAGAGGAAGAACCTTTCTGGGCGGTTTAATAAAAATCATCTCTCCACGCCTCCTACTGCACAGTGCATATTGGGATCTGTAGTGTAACCATTGTAGTGTAGCCATTATACAGCTGGTGTCTCAAACTACGACTCCCAGGATTCACAGCGCTCCTCATCTATAGGCTTGCTTGGCTTTAGCTCTCCCCCTGCTGGTCGGAGGAGGATGGTGCAGCATAACATTAGTATCTCCACAGAGGGAGAAAAGAATAAAAGGCAAAGTCTTTCTCCATATTGCTATAGCCTAGCACCTGACTACATTAGTTTATGCCATAACTGGGTCTCTGTACCTTTCAATGCAATGTAGACAAATAGCGAATGTTGTGAGGGGCCAGCGGGGCGCTGTACATGGCTTCCTGAAAACCTCACAGCAGCCACCTTGGTACTCCTCTCAAGAGGGGCCCTTCTGGCTCTTAGGAGGAGTTACGCAAATATTAAAATGCCTTGATGGGTGGATTCCAGTAGGCGTTCCTAAGCAGACTGCATTAGAGACTGCCCAACACAACGTCCACATGGGATGTCGAGGCTTCATAGTTGAAAGAATGAATGAAGTTGTTCAGATGAATGAAGGAGCGATGTTGGGCGTCTTCCAACCAGGAAATGAGGTGGGCTCTATCTGACTTGCTGCAGCTTCTAATGCACGTTGTGAGAAGTTCACAGTGTGCAGTGAAATCAGAGGAAGCCATTTCAGTCCAGGAGAGGAGACGGTACAACTGAAGGGAAGGCCAAGGTATAAAAGACTAAACTTCAGATGGTTAGGATGAGAGTTGAGCAGAGGTTCATTGTATCGGGAGATGAACGTAATTTCCACAATGCACCCATCATCATTCTCTGTGCCGCTGATCCCGGCTTGATGGATTACGGTGGAGTTGTCCCTGGAGTGCCTCTGTAATTCTTCTTATATGTTCTCCGCAAAGGACAGTCAGACATCTGGGAGAAGTCTTGGTGATCTGGCTGTACTCCCGGCTCTTCCCTCATCTTCTGCCTTTTAATCGGCTTTGCTCTATATTTAGGTGCTGCAGATTATAGGCTGACAAACCTTGAGCTGTTCATTGTACTTGGCCACAGATCATAAATCATTTATTTTGGCATCTAGACGTGAACGCCCGAATTCTCGATGCATGCTGTAAAGTATATCTAAAGCCAAAACTTTTTTTGTGCAGTCCAAAAAACTATTCGTTTCAGCATGCCCCTTCACCCAGGCATTACAGGTTGCTCTACACCTTCTTCATGATGACTGCAGAGAGGTTCTTATCTGTACCCGGATATTGGAAGACAACTCAACAATTGGCCTTCTGCTGTCCACCCCAACCAAAATGTTTTTTTATTGGCAACCATAAGAGGAATCACCAGCAGGAGAAAGGAGGTCCTGATACCTCCTATATAGATCTTTATATCACTAGCAGGAGAAAGAAGGTCTTGATTCTTCTATATAGATCTTCATATCACTAGAGGGGTCACATGAAAGAGGTCTTGAATCCTCTACATAGATCTTTATATAACTAGAGGGGTCACCAGCAGGAGGAAGGAGGTCCTGATTCCTCAGTATAGATCTTTATATCACTAGAGGGATCACCAGCAGGAGAAATTAGGTGCTGATACCTCTATATAGATCCTTATATCTCTAGCAGGAAGAAGGAGGTCTTGATTCCTCTATATAGACCTTTTTATATCTCTAGAGGGATCACAAGCATGATGAAGGAGGTCTCGATTCTTCTATATAGTTCTTTATATCACTAGAGGGGCCACCTGCAGGAGGAAGGAGGTCCTGATATCTAAAGCCAAAACTTTTTTTTTTGTGCAGTCCAAAGAACTATTCGTTTCAGCATTCCCCTCCACCCAGTCATTACAGGTTGCTCTACACCTTCTTCATGATGACTGCAGAGAGGTTCTTATCTGTACCCGGCTATTGGAAGACAACTCAACAATTGGCCTTCTGCTGTCCACCCCAACCAAAATATTCCTTTATTGGCAACCATAAGAGGAATCTCCAGCAGGAGGAAGGAGGTCCCGATACCTCCTATATAGATCTTTATATCACTAGCAGGAGAAAGAAGGTCTTGATTCTTCTATATAGACTTTTATATCTCTAGAGGGATCCCCAGCAGGAGGAAGGAGGTCTCGAATCCTCTACATAGATTTTTATATCACTAGAGGGGTCACATGCAGGAGGAAGGAGGTCTCAAATCCTCTTCATAGATCTTTATATCACTAGAGGGGTCACCAACAGGAGGAAGGAGGCCCTGATTCCTCAGTATAGATCTTTATATCACTAGAGGAATCTCCAGCAGGAGAAATTAGGTGCTGATACCTCTATATAGATCCTTATATCTCTAGCCGGAAGAAGGAGGTCTTGATTCCTCTATATAGACCTTTTTATATCTCTAGAGGGATCACAAGCAGGAGAAAGAAGGTCTTGATTCTTCTATATAGACTTTTATATCTCTAGAGGGATCACAAGCAGGAGGAAGGAGGTCTCGAATCCTCTACATAGATCTTTATATCACTAGATGGGTCACCAGCAGGAGGAAGGGGGTCCTGATTCAGCTACATAGATCTTTGTCACTAGAGTGGTCATCAGCAGGAGAAGGGAGGTCTTGAATCCTCTACATAGATCTTTATATCACTAGAGGGGTCACCAGCAGAAGGAAGGAGGTCCTGATTCCTCTATATAGATCTTTATATCACTGGAGGGATCACCAGCAGGAGAAATTAGGTGCTGATACCTCTATATAGATCCTTATATCTCTAGCAGGAAGAAGGAGGTCTTGATTCCTCTATATAGACCTTTTTATATCTCTAGAGGGATCACAAGCAGGATGAAGGAGGTCTCGATTCTTCTATATAGTTCTTTTTATTACTAGAGAGGCCACCTGCAGGAGGAAGGAGGTCCTGATTCCTCTACATTCACTGACAACTTTATTAGGTACACCTTGCTAGTACCAAGTTGGACCCTCTTTTGCCTTCAGAACTGCCTTCATTCTTCTTGGCATAGATTCAACAAGGTGTTGGAAACGTTCCTCAGAGATTTTGGTCCATAGTGACATGATAGCATCACGCAGTTGCTTCAGATTTGTCGGCTGCACGTCCACGATGCCAATCTCCCGTTCCACCACATCCCAAAGTTGCTCTTTTGGATTGGGATGTGGTGAGTGTGGAGGCCATTGGAGTACAGGGACCTCATTGTCCAGTGGTGAGATGATTGGAGCTTTGTGACATGGTGCGTTATCCTGCTGGAAGGAGCCATCAGAAGATGGGGACACTGTAGTCATAAAGGGATGGACATGGTCAGCAACAATACTCAGGTAGGGTGTGGTGTATAAACAATGCTCAATTGGTACTAAGGGGTCCAAAGTGTGCCAAGAAAATATCCCCCCCCCCACCATTACACCACCAGCCTGAACCGGTGATACAAGGCAGGATGGATCCATGCACCAAATTCTGACCCCACCATCTGAATGTCGGAGCTGAAATCCAGACTCATTAGACCAGGCAACATTTTTTCCAATCTTCTATTATCCAATTTTGGTGATTCTGTGTGAACTGTAGTCTGTTTTCTATTCTTAGCTGACAGGAGTGGCACCCGGTGTGGTCTTCTGCTGCTGTAGCCCATCTGCTTCAAGGTTGGATGTGTTGTGCGTTCAGAGATTGTATTCAGCATACCTTGGTTGTAACGAGTGATTATTTGAGTTACTGTTGCCTTTCTGTTATCTCCAACCAGTCTGCCCAATCTCCTCTGACATCAACAAGGCATTTTCCTCCACACAACTGCCGCTCACTGGATATTTTCTCTTTTCCCTCCATTCTCTGTAAACCCCGAGAGATGGTTGCGCGTGAAAATCCCAGAAATACTCAGACAAGCCTGTCTGGCACCAACAACTATGCCACGTTCAAAGTCACTTAAATCCCCTTTTCTTCCCCCATTCTGATGCTCAGTTTGAACTTCAGCAAGTCGTCTTTACCGCGTCTAGACGGCTAAATGCATTGAGTGAGTGGCTGCCATGTGATTTGGTGATTAGCAATATTGAACAGGTGTACCTAATAAAGTGGCCTGTGAATGTATATAGATCTTTTCTATCACTAGAGGGATCACCAGCGGGAGAAGGTCCTGATTTCCAGAAATCGATTTTTAGTTATCACCAGAGGGTAGTCCTTATTTTTGTTGTGACCTTTTTTAGGTTTTATTGGCATTTTGTGGCTTTAGGTTTTTCCTATCCACACAATCCTATGTTATATACAGTATATGAAAATATTCATTGCCAGGATAGAATATTCAGAGGAAGTATTTTTGCTTGTTTTTTTGGTTTTGTTTTGTTTGTTTATGTTTTTTTTGTGTGGGTTCTTTTTTTTTTTTTTTTTTTTTTCCAAGATCCCATATCACATTCCCAACCCTGCCCTGGGCGTTCACATGAACATTTAAAAAGGCGGCAGAATAACTGGCTTTTCAGTGCCTGGCCTGCCCCGGGGGTCATACGACATTAGCATACCCCTTCCTGTGTCCGGTGTCATTGTCCAATGTATAAAGGTTCAGCCGTAGAGAAATACGTCACTGCTGGAGACATCCATTGTCCTCTATGGCTGGAGATTCACATGTTCTGATTCTTGCTTTTGTATTTCAGTCAAGTCACATCAGTCTCTGAACCAGAGGAGCTTACACTCTAATGTCCCATCCCCCACAGTCACACACTATTATTATTATACATTTATATAGCTCTGACCTATACTGCAGTGCTGTACAGAGAACACTGAGCCAGTCACATCAGTCTCTGAACCAGAGGAGCTTACACTCTAATGTCCCATCACAGTCACACACTATTATTATTATTATATAGCTCTGACATATCCCTTGGTGCTGTACAGAGAACACTAAGCCATTCATATAAGTCTCTGCATCAGAAGAGCTTACACTCTAATGCCCGCCTTTAGTGATCTACTACTACTCTTATACATTTATATAGCTCTGACATATACCGCAGTGCTGTACAGAGAGCTTTGACTGTTTCGTATTATTCGCTGCACCAGAGGAGCTTACACTTTAATGTCCCCCCACAGTCACACACTATTACTAGTCTACATTTGTATAGCTCTGACATATACCAAAGTGCTGTACAGATAAAAAACGAGCCATTCCAGTCTCTGCGCCAGAGAGGCTTACACTCTAATGTCCCCACCGCAGTCACTTCCGCCTCTTTGGCCTTTTTTTTAGTCTATTATTTTTTATTATTATACATTTATATAGCGCTGACATATACCGCAGTGCTGTACAGGGCACTTTGAATGGTTTCGTATTATTTGCTGCACTAAAGGAGCTTACAGTCTAATGTTCCCCCACAGCCACATATTAATATACAATTATATAGCTCTGACATATACCGCAGTGCTGTATAGAGAAGACTGAGCCAATCACATCGGTCTCTGTACCAGGGGAGCTTACACTCTAATGTCCCCACCATAGTCGCACACTATTATTGTTATACATTGCTATATCTCTGACATATATTGCAGTGTCGTACAGATAAAACTGAGCCATTCTAGTGTCTGCGCCAGAGGAGCTTACACTCTAATGCCCCAACACAGTCGCACACTATTATTGTTATACATTGCTATATCTCTGACATATACCGTAGTGCCGTACAGATAAAACGGAGCCATTCCAGTCTCTGCAGCAGAGCAGCACACTCTATTTGTATAGATTTAAATAGCTCTGACATATACCACGGTGCTGTACAGAGAACACTGAGCCATTACAGTTTTGTGCCAGAGGAGCTTACACTCTAATGTCCCCACCGCACTCAGAGACTATTATTATTAAACATTTATATAGCTCTGACCTATACTGCAGTGCTGTACAGAGAACACTGAGCCAGTCACATCATTCTCTGTACCAGAGGAGCTTACAATCTAATGGTCCCCCCCCCCCCCTCCTTCCCACAGTCACGCACTATTATTATTATTATACATTTATATAGCTCTGACATATACCGCAGTGCTGTACAGAGAACACTGAGCCAGTCACATCATTCTCTGTACCAGAGGAGCTTACACTCTAATGCCCCTAACAGTCACACACTATTATTGTTATACATTGTTATAGCTCTGACATATACCGTAGTGCTGTACAGATAAAACGGAGCCATTCCAGTCTCTGCAGCAGAGCAGCTTACACTCTATTTGTATACGCTTAAATAGCTCTGACGTATACCACAGTGCTGTACAGAGAACACTGAGCCATTACAGTTTTGTGCCAGAGGAGCTTACACTCTAATGTCCCCACCGCACTAGGAGACTATTCTTATTATACATTTATATAGCTCTGACATATTCCGTAGTGTTGTACTGGGAACACTGAGCTGTTCCTTTCTCTGCACCAGAGGAGCTTACACTTTAATGCCCCACCATGCTCACTATTATACAGTTATATAGTGCTGACATATACCGTGGTGGTGTACAGAGGACACTGAGCCAGTCACATCAGTCTCTGCACCAGAGGAGCTTACACTCTAATGCCCCACCACGCTCACTATTATACAGCTATATATCGCTGACATATACTGCGGTGGTGTACAGAGGACACTGAGCCAGTCACATCAGTCTCTAAACCAGAGGAGCTTACACTCTAATGTCCCCACCACACAGTCACTTTTGTCTGTCTGTCTCTTGGTCTTTTTAGTCTTTGTTTTTAGATTGTCAGCTCCCTTGAGCGGAGTCTGGGCGTAGTGAGGTGTATATTGATCACTTTCCCTGGATGAGGAAGTCCGGGACGGGAAGGTCCCATGGCGGCACTCTGGAGGTGTGATGAGTGTACATAGTGATCCTCCATGGTTAACCCTTCGCTGTCCCCTCCCGTCACCCTGCGCTGTGTGTGTGTATTAGGTGTGTCGGGTGTGGGGCTGTACAGTGGAATGCAGGCCGGATTACCGGCTCTTCCCTCCTCCTCCTCCTGTCATTGTGAGCTGAGATAAATCCTTCACAGCTTCCTCCACATCACCACAATCCGGAGGACTGCCAGGGCGAGAGGAGACCTAGGAGACAAGGTAGGTGGGTGATGGGGGGGGGGGGCAGAGGGGGCCGCGCAGTGTCCGAGGAAGAGCCAATCAACTGGCTGTCCGCTAACTGTGGCCCTACATATTGGAATATGATCAATTTTTTATTATTTATTCTGATTTATTGATTATTACCACCAGCATTTTACGACAATTTACGCATCGCTTTCCATGCCGTACAGTCACATCGGTCTTTGCACTCAAGGAGCTTACAATCCAAAGCTGGCCAAACGCCAGTAACATTTTGCTCAAATTTTTAATTTTTTTTTTTGGAACCTCCATTCAAGTTTCCAATAGTTATCATTCACACACTATTATTATTCTACCATTACATAGCTCTGACATATACTGCAGTTCTGTACAGAGAACACTGAGCCAGTCACATCAGTCTCTGTACCAGAGGAGCTTACACTCTAATGTCCCCTCCCCCACAGTCACACACTATTATTATAAATTTATATAGTGCTGACATATACCGCAGTGCTGTACAGAGAACACTGAGCCGGTCACATCAGTCTCTGTACCAGAGGAGCTTACACTCTAATGTCCCCTCCCCCACAGTCACACGCTGTTGTTATTATACATCTATATAGCTAACACAGGCATAAGGAGAAGTGCCCACCACTAAGCCACCGTGCCGCCATATAGATGTGACCTATTGATTAAATGTTCTTTGGCGAACGTACAGAAATGTGCTGAGTAATCAAATGTGATCAACTACATTCCACAGATGCTCATTGATGCCGTCAGAATCGATCATGGCTTCTCCAAATACATTGAATGGGAGGGCTTTGGTTTTTTTTTTTTTTTTTACTTATTTTATTTATTTAATCAGTCTCGCCACATCAAATCTATTAAACCATGATATAGATACATATACACAGTGTATGTATATATGTGTGTATATGTGTGTGTAATATAGATATATATATATATATATATATATATATATATATATATATATATCATTTTTTTTCATTTTATTATTAATAATTTATTACTTATTTATGTTTTACAATATAAATATATATAATATATACATACTATATTACCAAAAGTTTTGGGACGCCTGCCTTTACACGCACATGAGCTTTAACGGCATCCCAGTCTTATGCCCCGTACACACGGTCGGACATTGATCGGACATTCCGACAACAAAATCCTAGGATTTTTTCCGACGGATGTTGGCTCAAACTTGTCTTGCATACACACGGTCACACAAAGTTGTCGGAAAATCCGATCGTTCTGAACGCGGTGACGTAAAACACGTACGTCGGGACTCTAGTGGCAGTGGTCAATAGCTTTCATCTCTTTATTTATTCTGAGCATGCGTGGCACTTTGTGCTTCAGATTTGTGTACACATGATCGGAAATTCCGACAACGGATTTTGTCGTCGGAAAATTTTATAGCCTGCTCTCAAACTTTGTGTCGGAAAATCCGATGGAAAATGTGTGATGGAGCCCACACACGGTCGGAATTTCCGACAACAAGGTCCTATCACTCATTTTCCATCGGAAAATCCGACCGTGTGTACGGGGCATTAGACTGTAGGATTCAATATTGAGTTGGCTCCGCCCTTTACAGCTATAACAGCTTCAACTCTTCTGGGAAGGCCGTCCACAAGGTTTAGGAGTGTGTCTATGGGAATGTTTGACCATTCTTCCAGAAGAGCATTTGTGAGGTCAGGCACTGATGTTGGACGCGAAGGCCTGGCTCGCAGTCTCCACTCTAATTCATTCCAAAGGTGGTCTATCCGGTTGAGGTCAGGACTCTGTGCAGGCCAGTCAAGTTCCTCCACCCCAAACTTGCTCATCCATGTCTTTATGGACCTTGCTTTGTGCACTGGTCCAAATCATTTGGTGGAGGGGGGATTATGGTGTGGGGTTGTTTTTCAGGGGTTGGGCTTGACCTTGGACATGGATGAGCAAGTTTGCAGTGGAGGAACTAAACTGGCCTGCACAGAGTCCTAAACTCAACCAGATAGAACACCTTTGGGATGAAGGCCTGGCTTCTCCTCCAACATTAGTGCCTGACCTCACAAATGCTCTTCTGGAAGAATGGTCAAACATTCCCATAGACACCCTCCTAAACCTTGTGGACGGCCTTCCCAGAAGAGTTGAAGCTGTTATAGCTGCAAAGGGCGGAGCCAACCCAATATTGAACCCTACGGACTAAGACTGGGATGCCATTAAAGTTCATGTGCGTGTAAAGGCAGGCGTCCCAATACTTTGGGCAATAAAGTGTATATTATTATTCTTATTTATAATATTAGTATTATTTTTATTATCGTTATTATCATTATTTATAATAGTAGTACATATAATATAAATTATATTATTAACAAAAATAATAATACATTATATTATTATCATCATCATTTATTAGTATATTATTTATACTATTATACATTAGATTATTATTATTATTATTATTATATATTATTTGTATTTGTAAGAAAAAAAGAAAATGTTTGCTTGGGCATTAGGACACTGAGAAGCAGTCAGACCGTGTCTCTGGTCGTTCATAGAGGTCGGGCATTGTGGCCCATACTGATATCGTGACACTAGGGTCCCTAAGTATTAATGTAACCACTGGGCAACGCATTTCTGCACGTGTCTGAAACGCACCTTATAATGCAGGACTGCAAGGGATAAGTTAATGGTTCCCAAGACAAGAATGACCATTGAACCCTTGCAGCACAGGAGAAGCCCCAGTGCAAAAGTAGTTTTGAATTGTTTTTTTGGTATGGAGCTTTAAAGTTGAAAAGAAATGTACCAACCTGTAAAAAGAAGAAGCTGAATACTGACCTGTCTTGTGGGGAAACGTCCATATTTTCCTCTCCTGCAGAGCTTTGAGCACCAATGCTATAGGACATCTCCGGATGTGTCGGATGTCACTAGGTAGAGAGAAGGGTCAGATCCTCCTCCATTAAGGAGAAGCCCTATCGCTTTGTTATATCATTAGGACAGGAAGTTAGAGGAAAGCTACCCAACAGGAGATTGAACACCTTGGGGATGAGTTGGAGCACCAATTATGAGACAAGTCTTCTCCTCCAACATCGTTACTTGACCTCAATCCTACTGAACACCTTGGAGATGGGTTGGGGCATCAATTGTGAGCCAGATCTTCTCATCCAACATTGGTATTTGATCTCAACCCTACTGAACACTGTGGGGATGAGTTGGGGCACCAATTGTGAGCCTGGTCATCTCATCCAACATCGGTACCTGACCTCAACCCTACTGAACACTTTAGGGATGGATTGGGGCACCAATTGTGAGCCAGGTCTTCTCATCCATCATCGGTACCTGACCTCAACCCTACTCAACACCTTGGGTATGAGTTGGGGCACCAATTGTGAGCGAGGTCTTATCCAGCATCAGTAACTGACCTCAACCCTACTCAGTTGCCAGTGCTTTCAGATGCGAGAGACGAGCCTGTATATTGTATATCTATGGTCCGTTAGATAAATAGACTTCCAGAAAGATTGTCCTCCTTATGGCCAAACCAGTCTGTGTTTCTTTATTGCCCTGTTATAGCAGCAATGTCTCTGACCATCTCCTGTATCATGTCTGCAGTCTCTGACCATCTCTTGTATCATGTCTGCAGTCTCTGACCATCTCCTGTACTATGTGTGCAGCCCCTGAACTTCTCCTGTATCATGTCTGCAGTCTCTGACCATCTCCTGTACTATGTCTGCAGTCTCTGACCATCTCCTGTACTATGTCTGCAGTCTCTGACCATCTCCTGTACTATGTCTGCAGCCTCTGACCATCTCCTGTATCATATCTGCAGTCTCTGACCATCTCCCGTATCATGTCTGCAGTCTCTTACCATCTCTTGTATCTTTTGTGCAGTATTTGACCATCTCTCATCACCAGTCTCTGTTGTGCATCACCTTTGAGCCTCCATCCTATGACCATCTTGTGTCCGGTGTAACATTAGATTGTACTGCCTTCAGAGCTGGGTGCTTCTTGGTCTTTGTTTCATGAAACAAGTTCCTCCGTCTGTTCTCTACCCTGTGCATATCGCTGCTCAGCACTCCATCCCAAGGGTGATGTGACCCATGATAGAACAATGGCCTGTATTTGTTGCTATAAACAATGCTTCAGCTAGCCTCAGCCATAATGGAGTTCACACCAGACTTCCCAGTGAGCTTCACACCAAAGAACATTCTCTGGCAGCAATTAGTTGAGCCAGTGCTTTCAGATGCGAGAGACGAGCCTGTGTATTGTATATCACTGGTCCGTTAGATAAATAGACTTCCAGAAAGTTAGTCCTCCTTATGGCCAAACCAGATTCTTACTGTAAAGATTTATATTCTTGGGGATGGTCCTCTCTGAAGCACCATTTTGGTGTGATCAAACCTACGTAGGCACGCATTCAAGCTTCTCAGATCATTTAAATGTCTATTGATGGTTGTTGGCTGGAAAAGTAGGGACCAAAAATGACATTAGGTTGTGTCATGTGTGACCAGGAGTGCCACCTGTCTGCATTATAATATTCATTAAAATATATTGATCTTATTTTGGCTGTAATAGGGATGGAGTAAACCCTTGTCTCCATGGGTGAATTCCATAGGTATTGGTGTCTGTATAGTGAATTTCAGCTCCTAAAGTCCTCAGCCCCCCTGCAGACTTCAATCTGTGTTTCCTTATTGCCCTGTTATAGCAGCAATGTCTCTGACCATCTCCTGTATCATGTCTGTCTCTGACCTTCTCCTGTATCATGTCTGCAGTCTCTGACCATCTCCTGTATCATGTTTTGCAGTCTCTGACCATCTCTTGTATCATGTCCCCTGTCTCTGACCATCTCCTGCATCATGT
Organism: Lithobates clamitans; assembly: GCA_037952925.1. NCBI lineage: Eukaryota > Metazoa > Chordata > Amphibia > Anura > Ranidae > Lithobates > Lithobates clamitans. Next base: position 170,155 of record JBBGZY010002268.1, on the reverse strand, counting down.
CTGCAGTCTCTGACCATCTCCTGTACCATGTCCCCAGTCTCTGACCATCTCCTGTATCATGTCTGCAGTCTCTGACCATCTCATGTATCATGTCTGCAGTCTGTGACCATCTCCTGCATCATGTCTGCAGTCTCTGACCATCTCCTGTACCATGTCCCCAGTCTCTGACCATCTCCTGTATCATGTCTGCAGTCTCTGACCATCTCCTGTATCATGTCTGCAGTCTCTGACCATCTCCTGTATCATGTCTGCAGTCTCTGACCATCTCCTGTATCATGTCTGCAGTCTCTAACCATCTCCTGTATCATGTCTGCAGAGTTACATTGATTCAGGTTGGAACAATGTAAAAATACCCATATCTGGAATTTATCTTTCAATTTTATAAATTAAAAAAAAAAAACTTTTTTTATTTATTTGTTCCTATCTCAGGCTTTATCCATATTGGAAGGGGGGAGGGGAGATGGAGATATCTGTTTTTCTGGGCTAGTGGTGTGTAGATGGGATGTCCCCGGAATATTGTATGTATGATGGTGTTTTGTCTCCACAGTCATGGCTGGACCCAGACCAGTGGTGCTGAGCGGACCCTCGGGGGCGGGGAAGAGCACGCTGCTGAAGAGGCTGCTGAACGATTTTGAAGGAGCATTCGGCTTCTCCGTCTCCCGTAAGTCCCGAATAAAGCATCTTCATTATCGCTCTTCTGATACATTATCAATGCTATTGTGATCACGGGGAACGCATTTCGCTCTGCCAATTAGAGCTTAATCTTAGGGTGGTTTCTACGATTAACCACTTCAGCTCCGGAAAGGTTTTACCCCCACTTTCTGACCAGGCCATACAGGTACGTGATTTTGCGCAGCCGGACCGCCCTGCCGCAGTATATATGCGGTGGGCTGTCCGGAAGCGGTTAAGCTCCAGTGGGTGGAGCGAAATGCGTAAGTGGCGCTTGTATTTTATTATGATTTGAATGAATACAGCCTTCTTCCAGGTAGGTTAGTTTAATTCAAACCAGAGAATTCTAACCCCACCCCCCCCTCCCCCACACACGCACACACACGCACATGCGTGTTTTGTAATACAAAAGATAATACACAATAATACTTGACGTAACCCATTATTCACCAATAGAATTCCTGTCCTCCACTTTCCGGCCACGCCCCCATCCTCAGAACGTGACTGCTGCACAGTTTACACTGTAAGTGTGATGACATCAGCAAGAAAGGGGGCGGCGACCAGACCAGGTGAGACCGGCAAGAGGAGCAGGTTTGGTGGACCGGTCATCACCCCAGTACTGGCAGGGCAGAAGATTTTGGGACTGCAGATTAGGCTGGTATAGGATATATAATATATATATATATATATATATATATATATATATATATATATATATATATATATATATATATATATATATATATATATATATATATATATATATATATATATATACAGAAATGGCACACAGTGCTCTGGACTGAGACAAGTACATACTATAGAGGGATAGGCTTTGTTCGTATTTCATGACTGAGGTTTACAATCACTTTAAGGCCTCCTTTTACATATGCAGAAGTCCTTTTACAAGTACTTGTTACCTGATCTGGTAAGTCATAAGGCTCCCCACAGCCACCCATCCCTTGTCAGTGTGCTGGAAACACAGGAGCCATCTTGGTACACCCGCCATCCAGAGTCCACCCCCTCCCCCCCCCCAACTGTGGTCAGATAGGACTATCAGAAGAAGAGCATCATAGATGTTCAATCGCTGGCTAGACCCTTCAGATCAGGAGGTCGTCCTTTTCATGTCTCTTCCTCTCTTATGTCCATCAACCTCCTTGTTTGGTAAATCTTTTTTTTAAATTTTTTTCTTAATTTCAGACACAACAAGGAATCCGAGACCTGGGGAGAGTAATGGGAAAGGTAATGATGCTTTATATCCTAGTGTGTATATGAATGTAATGTAGATATAGATATATCCGTGTGTGTGTGTGTATATATATATATATATTACACATATACACTCACCGACCGCTTTATTAGGTCCACCTTGCTAGTAGCGGGTTGGACCCCCTTTTGCCTTCATTCTTGGTGGAATAGATACAACAAGGTGTTGAAAACGTTCCTCAGAGATTTTGCTCTATTGGATGAGATGTGGTGAGTGTGGAGGCCATTGGAGTACAGGGACCTCATTGTCCAGTGGTGAGATGATTGGAGCTTTGTGACATGGAGCATTATCCTGCTGGAAGGAGCCATCAGAAGATGGGGACACTGTAGTCATAAAGGGATGGACATGGTCAGCAACAATACTCAGGTAGGGCATGATTATATGATGCTCAATTGGTACTAAGGGGTCCAAAGTGTGCCAAGAAAATATCCCCCCAACCATTACACCCCCACCACCAGCCTGAACTGGAGACACCCCATCCCCCCTCACCATTACACCCCCACCACCAGCCTGAACCGGTGATAGAAGGCAGGATGGATCCATGCACCAAATTCTGACCCCACCATCTGAATGTCGGAGCTGAAATCCAGACTCATCAGACCAGGCAACATATTTCCGATCTTCTACTGTCCGATTTTGGTGAGAATTGTGCGAATTATAGCCTCAGTTTCCTGTTCTGAGCTGACAGGAGTGGCACCCGGTGTGGTCTTCTGCTGCTGTAGCCCATCTGCCTCAAAGTTCGATGTCTTGTGTGTTCAGAGATGGTATTCTGCATACTTTGGGTGTAACGAGGGGTTATTTGAGTTACTGTTCATATGGAACCAGTCTGCCCATCCTCCTCTGACATCAACAAGGCATTTTCCTCCACACAGCTCCCGCTCACTGGATATTTTCTCTTTTCCCTCCATTCTCCGAGAGATGGTTGTGTGTGAAAATCCCAGAAATACTCAGACCAGCCCCATCTGGAACCAACAATCATGCCACGTTCAAAGTCACTTAAATCCCCTTTTCTTCCCCATTCTGATGCGCGGTTTGAACTCCAGCAAGTCGTCTTCACCACGTCTAGATGCCTAAATGCATTGAGTGGCTGCCATGTGATTGGCGGGTTAGCAATTTGTGTTACCAGTTGAACGGGTGTACCTAATAAAGTGGCCAGTGAGTGTATATGTAAGTATGTGTGTGTGTGTGTGTGTGTGTGTGTGTGTGTATATATATATATATATATATATATATATATATATATATATATATATATATATATATATATATATATATATATATATATATATATATATATAGTTAGTATATGTGTGTGTGTATCTGTTCAGCCAGTCCTGTAAATCGCACATTCCCCCCCCCCCCCCCCCCTACATTTAATTCTGCAGTATCCTTTTTTATTTGGCTAACTCCATGCTGACAGGAGGAGAGAGTAAAGAGAGATGATCTCATCACTCTGCTGCTTCTCCTTTCACTGTCCAATCACAGGCTGGGAGGAGGGACAAGAGACCTGTAAGCGTTACTGAACCGCAGCAGAGAGAAAATCAAGCTTCCTGCCCGAGCTGTGTAAATCTCAGGACTGGATGACACCAGATGTCATTATTTTAATGGGGAAGGAGATGGTAGAAAAACATTCCAGATGGGGTCACCTTTTTTTTTTTTTTTTTTTTTTTTTTTTTTAGCTTTACCTCTCAGTCAATATTCACCAATTTTAGTTGTCAGCATCACAAGTCTTAACGTGTTCTAAGTTGTAGAAAAATGTAACTGGGAATGTTATAGATGCTGTAAGATGTTCCTTGATGTTTATTATTATTATACAGCAGGGCTTGACAAATTTGCTTGGAATCTAGGAGCCAGCTAAAAAAGTTAGGAGCCAGGTTTTTTTTTTTTTTTTAAACGACCGACAAAGCTTTATTTTTCTTAAATTTACACAGAGACGACTAGAACGAATGTGACTGCTTTTATTTCCTGCCATGCAGGTACACAAGACCGCCATATCCCCGCTAAGGATCCAATCAGGTCCGCCTGAAAAACTGACAGGCGAACCTGATCAGACAGCCCGTGTGAAAGGGGACAAGCAGGGAGATGACAAATAATAAATTCATTTTAATGAACCACTTCCTTCCCGCAGGACGACTATATACGTCCTGTCTTTGAAGAGAAATACTGTTCTTATGGTAGCCGCTAGCTCCATAACCCCGGTATCTTCAAGAGCCGGCGGTTCTCTTTCAGATAAAAGTGGTCTCTGCAGCAGATTCGCAGCGAGATCACTTTTATCGGCGGCAGGAGAGGGGCCCCCCCACCGCCGCTCTCCGGTGCCCTTCACCGCTTACCGTGGCCGTCGGTAACGGCGGAGGCGATCCGGATCTGTCCCTGGACTGACATGGAGACGAGTGAGAGGAAGATGGGCCCCCCCGCCGCCCATCTCCAAGTCATTGCAGGGCGGAAGCGACGTCAAATCGTCACTTCCACCCATAGCTCTTGAAGTGACATTTTTTTTTTTTTTTTTTCAAATGACAATTTTTTTTTTAATGCATTTTAGTGTAAATATGAGATCTGATGTCTTTTTGACCCCAGATGTCATATTTAAGAGGACCTGTCATGCTTTTTTTCTATTACAAGGGATTTTTACATTCCTTCTAATAGGAATAAAAGTGACTTTTTTTATTTTTTTTTTAAAGAACAGTGAAAAAATAAAAGTTAAAATAAATAAGAAAAAAAAAATTTAAATGTGCCCCATCCCTTGTAATAGAAATAAAAGTGACACAATTTTTATTTTTTTTTAAAAACAGTGTAAAAATAAAAAGTAAAATATATAAGAAAAAATAATAATTTTTTTTAAATGCGCCCCGTCCCGCCGAAATCGCTTGCAGAAGCAAACGCATATGTGAGTAGCACCCGCATATGAAAGCGGTGTTCAAACCACACATGTGAGGTATCGCCACGATCGTTAGAGCGAGAGCAATAATTCTAGTCCTAGACCTCCTCTGTAACGCAAAACATGCAACATGTAGAATTTTTTAAACGACACCTATGGAGATTTTAAAGGGTAAAAGTTTGTCGCCATTCCACGAGCGGATGAAATTTTGAAGCGTGACATGTTGGGAATTTACTCGGCGTAACGTTATCTTTCACAATATAAAAAAAATTGGGCTAACTTTACTGTTTTCTTATTTTTTAATTAAAAAAAGTATTTTTTCCCAAAAAAGTGCGCTTGTAAGTCCGCTGCGCAAATACGGTGTGACAGAAAGTATTGCAATGACCGCCATTTTATTCTCTAGGGTGTTAGAATAAAAAATATATATAATGTTTGGGGGTTCTAAGTAAAGGGAAGGAGATGAGCAGGCAGTGAAACCAGGTAGGGAAAGCTGCTCCTTTAGCATTGGTGGATGTCTTGTCATACCAACGGCCACCACCAGAGGGCGCCCGATTGCAGAAGGAACCAGGAACCATAGGACTGCAGTAGGCCGCAAAGCCGGGGCCTCAATTACCGGCGCGGCCCAGCGCGATCGCGGCGGGAGTCTGGGGGGGTGTCGAACGGACACAGGATACCCCAGCTGTGCCGCGCCAGGTCGCTAATTCTAGTCGCAAATGCGACCTGGCGCCCGGGGTTTGTCGAGCCCTGTTATACAGGATATACAGTGCCTTGAAAAAGTATTCATACCCCTTGAAATATCCCACACTTTGTTATGTTACAACCAAAAACGTAAATGTATTTTATTGGGATTTTATGTGATAGACCAACACAAAGTGGCGCATAATTGTGAAGTGGAAGGAAAATGATAAATGGATTTCAATTTTTTTTTTTTACACATAAATATGTGAAAAGTGTGGGGGGTACATTTGTATGGCGCCCCCCGGAGTCAATACTTTGTAGAACCGCCTTTCACTGCAATTACAGCTGCAAGTCTTTTTGGGGATGTCTCTACCAGCTTTGCACATCTAGAGAGGGACATTTTTGCCCCATTCTTCTTTGCAAAATATCTCAAGCTCTGTCAGATTGGATGGAGAGTGTCTGTGAACAGCAATTTTCAAGTCTTGCCACAGATTCTCAGTGTGATTTAGGTCTGGACTGTGACTGGACCATTCTAACACATGAATATGCTTTGATCTGAACATTCCATTGTAGCTCTGGCTGGATGTTTCGGGTCGTTGTCCTGCTGGAAGGTGAACCTCCACCCCAGTCTCAAGTCTTTTCCAGACTCTAAAAGGTTTTCTTCTAAGATTGTCCTGTATTTGGCTCCATCCATCTTCCCATCAACTCTGACCAGCTTCCCTGTCCCTGCTGAAGAACAGAATCCCCACAACATGATGCTGCCACCAACATGTTTCACGGTGGGGATGGTGTGTTCAGGGTGATGTGCAGTGTTAGTTTTCCGCCACACATAGCGTTTTGCTTTTAGGCCAAAAAGTTGAATTTTTGGTCTCATCTGACCAGATCACCTTCTTCCACATGTTTGCTGTGTCCTCCACATGGCTTCTCACAAACTGCAAACAGGACTTCTTATGACTTTCTTTCTCCAATGTCTTTCTTCTTGTCACTCTTCCATAAAGGTCAGATTTGTGGAGAACACGACTAATAGTTGTCCTGTGGACAGATTCTCCCACCTGAGCTGTGGATCTCTGCAGCTCCTCCGGAGTTACCATGGACCTCTTGGCTCTTCTCTGATGAATGTTCTCCTTGCCCGGCCGGTCAGTTTAGGTCAGTGGTGTCCAAACTACGGCCCTCCAGTTGTTAAGGAACTACAACTTCCATCATGCCTAGTCATGTCTGTGAATGTCAGAGTTTTACAATGCCTCATGGGAAGTGTAGTTCCGCAACAGTTGGAGGGCCGTAGTTTGGAAATCCCTGGTTTAAGTGGACGGCCATGTCTTGGTAGGTTTGCAGTTGTGCCATACTCTTTCCATTTTCGGATGATGGATTGAACAGAGCTCCGTGAAATGTTCAAAGGGGTGTGAATACTTTCTCAAGGCACTGTATATAGTGCCAACAGTTTGCTCAGCTCTTTACAATATAAGGGGAGACAATCTCTAGTTACAATAAAATACAAGAGTAAAGAGGGCCTTGAAGAGCTCATAAGAGCTTACAATCGTTATGCGGAATAAATGAAAAGAATTAATTGTATGTTTTTGTCCTGTGTGGCCCTTCAACCAACCCATCCCCCCCCTTCCCTTCTCCTACAGATTACTACTTTGTCTCCCGGGAGGTGATGCAGAAGGGAATTGATAACGGGGAGTTCATAGAGACGGCCGTCTTCTCCGGGAACATGTATGGGACCAGGTATGTGGATCCAGAATAAGCCGTGTGCTCTTCTCCGGAGTTGTGCGCTGGCGGGTCTCTGCGTGTTCAATGCACAGCGGGGCTCATTATATGTCAGACATGAATGGACAGGTCTTCTTCTCCAGAGCTCTATGTGGAGGATCCTATAGTAACCGCTCTCCAGGGCTCACAGCCATCAGATATATTTAGGCCTTGTAATTCTCAGCTTTTTAAATGGTTCATTACCCAGAATCCTCTTCTGCAGCAGATTGACATGTCTGGTCATGTGTAACCCTCCAGACACCCCCCTGTGACCGCTGTATGTAACCCTCCAGACACCCTCCTCCGTGACTGCTGTATGTAATCCCCGGAGTGTGGATCTGACATGACGGAGAATCCCGGGGAGGATAAAGACGGCTGATAAACCCGAATAATCTCACAGCTGCTGTCATGTCTTTAAATCTCACCTCCGGCCTCCCCTTCCGTCTTGGCTCAGTTGTAGCGGCTCCTCTCCAGGACTGAACCGGCTTCGTCTGATTTCACCGCACACTGTGAGCTTCTCACCATGTGCATTAGAAGTCAGACGGAGCTGGCTGGAGAACGTCCAACATTATCTAGTGCTTTCCTCCCCGGCCTGACTGTCCCTGCCCCCTTCATTTATTGGAGAAGCAGAGAGACCCAGATAAGTAATGAAAATGGAAAAGTTTTAGTTTTATAATTAGATTATTAGAGCGTTAATTACATTAGAGCGTTAATGAGGGAGGGAGGAACCAGGGATGGCAAAATACATGCAGAATATATAGATGGATATATAGATAGATAGAGATATATATTTATATATTTTGTATTATTGCTATTCAGTATTTATATAACACCAACAGTACACACACACATAATAATAATAATAATGCACATATGTAAAGTAAGTGAATAACTAATATAATAATAATAATTAAAAAATATACATAATATGATTATTTATATATATATATATATATATATATATATATATATATATATATATATATATATATATATATATATATATATATATATATATATATATATATATATCTATCTGTGTGTATGTGTGTGTGTGTATGTGTATATATATATATATATATATATATATATATATATATATATATATATATATATTTTCATATATATTCATTCATTCATTCATTCATTCATTCATACATACATATACATTTTTATTATTATTTTTTAATTATTAATGGTTATTCACTTACTTTACTTATGTACTAATTAATATTATTATGTATATGTAGGTGTGTGCATCTATATGGTTATTCACTTACTTTACTTTAATGTGTATTATTAGCATTAGTAATATTATTACTAATAATAATACACATTAAAAAAATATTTAAATTAAAAATATATATTATTCATTTATTTAATATTTTTTATGTGATATATATATATATATATATATATATATATATATATATATATACACACACATAATAATACACATAAGTAAAGTAAGTGAATAACCATTAATAATTAAAAAATAATAAAAAAAATGTATATATATGTGTATATATGTGTATATATGTATATATGTATGTGTGTGTCTGTGTGTGTGTGTATATAAATAACACAAAAAAAATTAAATAAATGAATATATATATTTTTAATTTAAATATTTCTTGTATGTGTATTATTATTAGTAATAATATTACTAATGCTAATAATACACATTAAAGTAAAGTAAGTGAATAACCATATAGATGCACACACCTACATATGCATAATAATTTTAATTAGTACATAAGTAAAGTAAGTGAATAATAATAAAAAATATATATATATATATTTAAATTATTATTAATGGTTATTTACTTATGTATATTATTATTATTTTGTGTGTGTGTGTGTAATACGTTTTCTATTACATTCAATGTAGTTTCGGCAGAGAAAAGTCTCAGCCAGCCTGTCATTAATTGGGTGACTTTGGTGCTTGTGATGGGATTATGGTGGTGAGCATATGGCCCGGGGTCAGATATAAGAGATGATGTCTGTGTTGGATGGAAGACTTGCAGCTTAGGGGCCTATTTATAACGGTTCAGATTAAAGTCTCTGAGCTTTTTCTGGTGTCTCTCTGAGGCCACCGTTTTTCCTTGTTAGTTGCTGTCGGACGTTTCTCTCCAATTGACATCAATGCCCAAAAAAGTTGTCGTACACCTTATGTATGTTATGAACATTTTTCTATACCCAAGATGCCCCAGGGGTGTACAAAGCTTCTTATGCCGTCCTTCTCTCTCCCCCAGCAAAGCGGCAGTCCAGGCCGTGCAGGCCAAGAACCAGATCTGTATACTGGACATCGACATGCAGGGCGTGAGGAGCATTAAGAAGACCGACCTGAACCCCATCTACATCTCCATTCAGCCCCCCTCTATCGAGGTCTTGGTAAGTAACAAGCCTTCCCTTCAGTCTTGCACAAGGTGTACAGTCTCCTCTCCAGGACTGAAATGTCTTCCTCTGATTTCACCGCACACTGTGAGCTTCTCACCATGTGCATTAGAAGCTGCAGCAAATCGGAGAGAACCCACCTCATTTCCTGGCTGGGTGGATGTCCGGTATCATCTAGTCCTCTCTTCCCCAACCTTGACTTGTTATCGGGGTCAAAGCTGGTGGTTGCTGGGTCATTCGCTCCGACCTGTAAGTGGTGTCTTCATCTCAGACTTTCCGCTATCTGCCTTACAGGAGAAGAGGCTGCGAGACCGCAAGACGGAGTCCGAGGAAAGTTTACAGAAGAGGCTGCAGGCAGCCAGAGAAGACATAGAGATCAGTGAGTTCTCTCCCCTGCACGTGTACTGTACATGAAGATCTGTAATCTCTTCCTTGGGGGGATTTTTATATATATTCAAAAGTATTGGGACACCTGCCTTTACACCCACATTACTTTAATGACATCCCAGTCTTAGTCCGTAGGGTTCAATATTGAGTTGGCCCCGCCCTTTGCAGCTATAACAGCTTCAACTCTTCTGGGAAGGCCGTCCACAAGGTTTAGGAGTGTGTCTATGGGAATGTTTGACCATTCTTCCAGAAGAGCATTTGTGAGGTCAGGCACTGATGTTGCACGAGAAGGCCTGGCTTGCAGTCTCCACTCTAAATCATCCCAAAGGTGTTCTATTGGGTTGAGGTCAGGACTCTGTGCAGGCCCAGTCAATTTCCTCCACCCCAAACTCGCTCATCCATGTCTTTATGGACCTTGGTTTGTGCACTGGTGCGCAGTCATGTTGGAACAGGAAGGGGCCGTCTCCAAACTGTTCCCACAAATGTGGGAGCCTGAAATTGTCCAAAATGTCTTGGTATGCTGACGCCCTAAGAGTTCCCTTTACTGGAACCCAAACCCAACCCCTGAAAAACAACCCCACATCATAATCCCCTCTCCACCATAGAGGGTCTGAAACAGGTCAGTGGACATCTGATCCAATCCCCCCCCCAATGTATCTCTGTATCAACAGACCACTTTTTTAGTAGTGATTCAGCCAGCCAGTCACCCAAATGTATGAGGACCCTCTCCAAATGATGGAGTTCAGGTCTCCAGTGAAGGGTACTTCTCATACAAACCCATTGTAGACAATTGTGGTAACAGTTTGGTGAAGACCCTTTTCTGTTCCAGCATAGCTGTGCCCCTGAGCACAAAGCCAGCTCCATAAAGACATGATATAACCAGCTTGGTGTAGAGGAACTCGAGTCTCCTGTACAGATCCCTGACCTCATCCCTACTGATCACCTTTGGGATGAAGGTAAGCTTTCCCAGTAGAGTGGAGGTTGTCATAACCACAAAACGGGGTCAACTTCATATTAATGTTCTTTGTTTTTTAATTGGATATCCAACAAGCTCCTATAGGTTATAGTTTGGTGAAGGCCCTTTTCTGTTTCACCATGACTGTGCCCCTGTATACAATGCCAGCTCCATAAAGACATGGTTTGACCAGTTTGGTGTGGAGGAACCCAAAATGTCCTGCACAGAGTCCCTACCTCAACCCCACTGAACACCTTTTGAGATGAATTGAGACACCAATTTCGAGCCGGGTCTTCTCATCCATCATTAGTTCCTGACCTCAAAATGTCCTGCACAGAGTCCCGACCTCAACCCCACTGAACACCTTTTGAGATGAATTGAGGCACCAATTTCGAGCCGGGTCTTCTCATCCATCATTAGTTCCTGACCTCAAAAATGGGTACAAAGTCCCACCGATGCCTTAGAAAAACCTTGTGTAAAGTCTTCCCAGAAAAGTGGAGACTGTTATAGCCACAAAGGAGGCCAACTCCATATTAATGGAGTGGGATGTCCAACAAGCTCCTATAGTTGTGGTGGTTGGGTGTTCACCAACGTCTGACCATCTAGTGTATCTCACCCTCTAATAATTTGCTCTTCCCACAAGAGTTTTATCCAATGTAATTGGCTTTCTATTGGTATCCAATCTGAATACAACCAATCCCCACCCTAGGTGAACACCATCAGTCCTGGTTTTTTTATGTAGGACACTCCATATGATACAATATTAAATTTCTGTGTCTGCAGGTAAAGAGCCCGGTCTGTTTGATGCCATCATTCTTAACGATGATTTAGAAGTAGCTTATGGACAACTCAAAGATTCCCTCTCAGAGGTGGGTATACGGCACAGTTCGGTATAAATGAATGTCTTTTTTTGTGTCCAATGTTGGCCTGTCTAGAATAATTTGTAATTCCTTTCTTCTGCTCTTATAATCCCATACATGATGGAAACCAATGATCAATGTGCCACGTGGTAGAGCTTCATTGGCTTACAGATTCTTGCCATGTATGGGGTGTCCACTAGTTCACCACTGTGTGGAGAAGACCCGGGTGGATCAGGTTCCCGGCTGGGTTCCTGTATAGTACCACTGTGTTCTGGTGTCGGGATTTGGGCTTGGTTTCTGCTAGTTGGCCATACGCTCTTCAACTCTAGGAATCCTCCATCCAAACAAATTATGAACCGCCCTGCCTGGGCAACTTCCTCCCAACAGCTTTGTGCGTTGACTGTCAGAATACCCAGACAAGAGCTCCATCTGATTGGCCAGCTCCGTCGATTGTTCAGTCGAAGGATGTCTGATAAATGGAGGTTGACGGGGTCACCCACTAAGTCAATTTTGGCTGATTAATCAGGAACCTGCCAAAATTGGCTTAGTGGGTGACCCCCGTCAGCCTCCTTCCACCTGACATCCTTCAACCTAAAAAAAAATCAATGGAGCTGGCCGAGCGGTGGTTTCATCCAATCAGAGGGAGCTGCTGTTTGGGTATTTGGGATACCATTGCCCAGCAATCACAGCACCCTGTACCATGTGATTAGCTGTTGCCAATCACAGATCACTAGTGAACACAGCTGTCATGAATCTTCATTGTAACATCAAACAAAATGTAAAAAAAAACAAAAAAAAAAAACATTAATTAATTGAAAAAAAAAAATTCCTGATCAGCCCCCAGAGTAGTACTATGGTGACACTGAACTTCCCTGATATAAAAAAAGCATGTTAAATGAAATAGTAAAACATGAAAAAAAAAAAAAAAGTTGAATAAAAAAAAATAAAAGAAAAAACATTAATAAATTTAAGAAAAAAAAAATCCTTGATTAGCCCCCAGAGTAGTACTATGGTGACGCTGAACTTCCCTGATAAAAGAATGTTAAATGAAATAGTAAAAAATGAAAAAAATTAAGAAATTCAATACATTTTCTTTCACCATTTTATATTAAAATTATTTTTTTACATACTGTCCCTGCCACAGTACGGCGTCGTCATATGACTGATGTGGCGGTGATCAGGGACACTGACTGGTGACAGTATGTTAAAAAAAAAAAAATTATATATATAAATATATATATTTTTTTATATTTCTGATCACCACCACACCAGTTAAATTATGACACTGTACTGCACTGATGACAGAATGTAAATTTTTTTTTTAAAGATTATATATATATATATTATATTATATTATATAATTTTTTTTTTTTTTTTTTTTACATTTTTTAAAATTTAAAAATAAAATCACCATTTTTTATTTTTTTTACATACTGTCCCCGCCACAGTACAGCGTCATCATATGACTGTGGTGGTGATCAGGGGCACTGACTGGTGACAGTATGTTTAAATTAAAAAAAAACTTTTTTTTTTATTACATTTTTAAAAATTTTATAATATTTCTGATCACCACCACACCAGTTAAATGACGACACTGTACTGCACTGGTGACAGAATGTAAAAAAAAACAATGACATTTGGGTTTGAGTGTTGTATGACGGAGCAATTGCCAGTTAACGTGGTGCAGAAATAAATGGGCCTGGTCATGAAGGGGGGGGGGGGTAAAATCTTCTGGAGAGTGAAGTGGTTAATACATTGTTGCTTTCTTTGCAGGAAATTAAGATAGCTCAGAGCGCGAGGAACTCCTGACGTGCGCACCTCGCCAACATTTCCCCCCATTCTGCAGCCATTCCTCCCTCCCCCCCCATCCCCATACCATCATTCCTCCATGGGTGCGATTCCTCTCCCTTCCTGTAGGTGTCATCACCATCTGTACAACGCTCCGGCGGCCGGCAGCATCTCCCGTTCTATCTGTATGTTTTATGCAGTTATTATCCGTCTTCCGACACTCACTGATTCCGGTGGCAGCTAGAATATTTCCTAAGGAAATGGGAGACTTTTCCGCTCTCTCCCATGAAGAATACTTCACACCCGGCTGGACATTTTTATTTTAACAAAAAAAAAATTTTTTTTTCTTAAAGAATTCATTTATTTTGTGCTCAGCGGGGTGAAATCTGTCTTTATTAGCAGTGACACCGCATGTACATATGTTCTGTGCTTATCTAATATTACTATGCTGTGTTTTTTTTTTTGTTTTTTTTCCTCCAGGTCGAATGTATTTCATTCGTAAGAATGGCATGAATCAGGAAAATACTGCATTCTGGCCACTAGAGGGGGCTGATGATCATAAGAAATATTTTTTGTGTTTGTCAGCTCCCTCTTTTGTAGTTTTTTTTTCTAAATTTAATTTATGAAGAACATTTGACCTGGAGATAAAATGGCCTAATACTCATTTTTTTTTTCCTTTCCCATTGTTTTTCCTACATAAAATTGGCAAAATACCACAACATGACCACTAGATGGAGCTGATGATCCTAGGAAATATTTACTATGTCTGTGAGCTCCACATCTAGGGACTATAATGTAGTATTTTTCTGATTTTAATAAATGAGGAACATTCGACCTGGAGAGAAAATAGCCTAATAACGCTTATTTTTTTCCTTTCCATTGTTTTTCCCTACATTACGACCACTAGATGGAGCTGATGATCATAGGAAATGTTTACTATGTTCGTGAGCTTCATCTAGGGCGGACGGGGGGGGGGGGGGCAACCATGGCGCCCTCCAGTACATTTCCCACGAGGCATTGCAAGGCTGGCAGTTGCAATTACTCCCAGAGGCATGATGGGACTTGTAGTTCTGCAACAGCTGGAGGGCCCCAGGTTACCTACCTCCTGATCTAGGGTTTATAATGTGGTATTTTTCTGATTTAATCAATGAAGAACATTCGACCTGGAGAGAAAATAGCCTAATAACGTTCATTATTTTTTTTTTTTTCTTTTTATTCATAAGAATAGCGTAAATCAGCAAAATACCACATTACAACCACTAGATGGAGCTGATGATTGTAGGAAATATTTATAATGTTTGTCGGCTCCATCTAGTGGCTATAATGTGGTATTTTTTTTCTGGTGCTTTCTATGAAGAACATTCAACCTGGAGAGAAAATAGCCTAAAAACATTTATTTATTTTTGTTTCCGTGGACTGTTCGCTCTAAACTCATGAAGATTGCACCCGAACCGGCAGAATTTTTGTTTTTTAATACAGAATAATATGAATTCTTTTTATCGTGTGCTTAGGGGGGTTCTATGAGGAAACATTCGACTTGGAGAGAAAATATCCTAATATCATTCATTTTTTTTTCATTTCCATTTTTACTACCCCTGATCTAGGGATTATACTGTAGTGTTTTCTGATTTAATCAATGAAGTACATTCGACCTGGAGAGAAAATAGCCTAATAACGTTCATTTCTTTTTTTTTCCCTTATTCTTTCCATTTTTGTTTTTCATTCATAAGTATAGCGTAAATCAGCAAAATGTCACTTTATGACCACTAGATGGAGCCGATGATCATAGGAAATATTTACTATGTTTGTCGGCTCCATCTAGTGGCTATAAATGTGGTATATTTTCTGGTGCATTCTATGAAGAACATTCGACCTGGAGAGAAAATGGCCTAAAAACATTCATTTTGTCTTGTTTCCATGGCCTGTTCTCTCTAAAACCATGAAGATTACTCTCGAACCCGGCAGAGTTTTATTATTATTATTATTTTTTTTTTAATAAAGAATAATATGAATTCCTTTTATCGTGTGCTCAGCTGGGTTTTATGAAGAACAATCGACCTGGAGAGAAAATAGCGTAATATTAAATTTTTTTTTATTTCCATTTTTGTTTTTCATTCATAAGAATAGCGTAAGTCAGCAAAATGTCACTTTATGACCACTAGATGGAGCCGATGATCATAGGAAATATGTACTGTGCTTGTGAGTCTATCTAGGGCCCATTATGTAGTATTGTTCCTTTTTAATCCATGGAGAGCATTCGACCTGGAGAGGAAATAGCGCAATAACATTCATTTTTTTTATTCTCTTTTTTTGTTTTTCATTCATAAGTATAGCAGAAATTGGCAACGATCACTTTATGACCACTAGATGGAGCCGATGATCATAGGTAATATTTATTAGGTTTGTCAGCTCCATCTAGTGGCTCTAATGTGATACTTTTCTGGTTCATTTTATGAAGAACATTCGACCTGGAGAGAAAATAGCCTAAAAACATGTATCTTCTTTTGTTTTTTTTAAATAAAGAATATTATGAATTCCTTTTTATTGTGTGCTCAGCGGGGGGGGGTGACATTAAAGGGGGTATTTATCAAAAATTTGCAGGGCCACTCCCTACTTACACACCTTAACCCTTTCCTCTTCTGGGAGTGACTACTTACATTCTCCTTTCCTCCCTACCTAACCGTTTGGCTCATTTCCTACTACTGGTTTGCAATTTTCAGTGCAACTTTTAGGGACGCACCGATGTATCAGCATTTTGCCGATAGAAAAAAAGGTGCTGATAATGGCATGCTGAGTCCCATAGACTTCACCCATACACCCCCCCCCCCCCATAGACTTCAATGCAAAAACACCCCCCATAGACTTCAATGCAAAAACACTCCCCATAGACTTCAATGCAAAAACACCCCCCATAGACTTCAATGCAAAAACACCCCCCATAGACTTCAATGCAAAAACGCCCCCCATAGACTTCAATGCAAAAACGCCCCCCATAGACTTCAATGCAAAAACGCCCCCCATAGACTTCAATGCAAAAACGCCCCCTAGTGACTTTGAAACAAAATGGCCCCCTTGTGACTTTAAAGCAAATTTGCGTCCCATAGTCTTCAATGCACAATCGCCCCCTAGTGACTTCAATGCAAAATCGTGTCCCATAGACTTCAATACAAAATTGCATCCCCTGGACTTCAATGCAAAAAGGCCCCCCAGTTAATTCCGTGCAAAATTGCTTCCTTGTGACTTTACTGCAAAAACGCCCCCTAGTGACTTCAAAGCAAAAACGCCCCCTAGTGACTTCAAAGCAAAATCGCGTCCCATAGACTTCAATGCAAAATTGCCCCTAGTGACTTTAAAGCAAAATTGCGTCCCATAGTCTTCAATGCACAATTGCCCCATAGTGACTTCAAAGCAAAATCGTGTCCTATAGACTTCAATACAAAATTGCATCCCCTGGACTTCAATGCAAAAATGCCCCCCAGTTAATTCAGTGCAAAATTGCTTCCTTGTGACTTCAAAGCAAAAACTTTAAAGCAAAATTGCATCCCATAGTCTTCAATGCACAATCGCCCCCTAGTGACTTCAGTGCAAAAATGCGTCTCATAGACTTCAATGCAAAAACGCCAGGCACATTAATTCAGTTTCTAAAAAAAATGCAAAAACTATCCCTCTTGGTTTTTGGCCAAGTGCATCCTGAATTTTCGGTTTCGGCACCGGCATATTCATTTCGGTGCACCAAATAGCGACTTGTTTGCGTTTTTTGCGTATTGTATGGGGCCAAGTTGCACAGGAAATTGCACCAAAGTAGAGCAGGAATCTTTTCCAAAATCGCACTCTGCCGAGTCGCATTGATGTGAAGGGTCACCATTGAAAACAATCTGATTTCCTGTCATTTTGTGTGACTCAAATCAGTGTGAACCAGCACTTTATCTATCTGCTGGGGGCGGAGTGAAGGGGAATGCTATAGGGCGACAGCTCTGGAGCTGCTGAGATCCCATCCAAGATGGACGCACCCAGCAGCGGTCTCAGAGCTTGTAGATGTTCACACAGAATAAAATCTGATAGATTCACAATCTAATCTTATGGGAAGATGTTTGATGAAATGAATGGAGTGGCAACACGGTCTCTATAAATCAGTGCAGGACCCGGGACAACCAATACATATCACTCCACATGATAAGCAGCACAAAGGCTCAAATCATTCGTCCTCTGCTCTCACTGGCCTCCTCTGCTCACGCTGGCCTCCTCTGCTCACACTGGCCTCCTCTGCTCACACTGGCCTCCTCTGCTCTCACTGACCTCCTCTGCCCACGCTGGCCTCCTCTGCTTACCCTGGTCTCCTCTGCTCTCACTGGCCTCCTCTGCTCTCGCTGACCTCCTCTGCTCTCGCTGGCCTCCACTGCTCACGCTGACCTCCACTGCTCAGGCTGGCCTCCTCTGCCCACGCTGGCCTCCTCTGCTTACCCTGGTCTCCTCTGCTCTCACTGACCTCCTCTGCTCACGCTGACCTCATCTGCTTACCCTGGCCTCCTCTGCTCATGCTGACCTCCTCTGCTTACCCTGGCCTCCTCTGCTCACGCTGACCTCCTCTGCTCACGCTGACCTCCTCTGGTTACCCTGGCCTCCTCTGCTCTCACTGGCCTCCTCTGCTAACGCTGGCCTCCTCTGCTCACACTGGCCTCCTCTGCTTACCCTGGCCTCCTCTGCTCTCACTGGCCTCCTCTGCTTACCCTGGCCTCCTCTGCTCTCAGTGGCCTCCTCTGCTCACACTGGCCTCCACTGCTCACACTGGCCTCCTCTGCTTACCCTGGTCTCCTCTGCTCTCACTGACCTCTGCTCATGCTGACCTCCTCTGCTTACCCTGGCCTCCTCTGCTCTCACTGACCTCCTCTGCTCACGCTGACCTCCACTGCTTACCCTGGCCCCCTCTGCTCTCACTGGCCTCCTCTGCTCACACTGGCCTCCTCTGCTCACGCTGGCCTCCTCTGCTCACGCTGGCCTCCTCTGCTCACGCTGACCTCCTCTGCTCACGCTGGCCTCCACTGCTCACGCTGGCCTCCTCTGCCCACGCTGGCCTCCTCTGCTTACCCTGGTCTCCTCTGCTCTCACTGACCTCCTCTGCTTATCCTGGCTTCCTCTGCTCACACTGGCCTCTGCTCACGCTGACCTCCACTGCTCACACTGGCCTCCTCTGCTTACCCTGGCCTCCTCTGCTTACCCTGGTCTCCTCTGCTCTCACTGACCTCTGCTTACCCTTGCCTCCTCTGCTCTCACTGGCCTCTTCTGCTCACGCTGACCTCTGCTTACTCTGGTCTCCTCTGCTCTCACTGACCACCTCTGCTCACGCTGACCTCCACTGCTTACCCTGGCCTCTGCTCTCGCTGACCACCTCTGCTCACGCTGACCTCCACTGCTTACCCTGGCCTCTGCTCTCGCTGGCCTCCTCTGCTCACGCTGACCTCCTCTGCTAACGCTGGCCTCCACTGCTCGCACTGGCCTCCACTGCTCGCACTGGCCTCCACTGCTCGCGCTGGCCTCCTCTGCTCACGCTGGCCTCCTCTGCTCACCCTGGTCTCCTCTGCTCACACTGACCTCCTCTGCTCACACTGGCCTCCTCTGCTCACGCTGGCCTCCTCTGCTCACGCTGGCCTCCTCTGCTCACGCTGACCTCCTCTGCTCACGCTGGCCTCCACTGCTCACGCTGGCCTCCTCTGCCCACGCTGGCCTCCTCTGCTTACCCTGGTCTCCTCTGCTCTCACTGACCTCCTCTGCTTATCCTGGCTTCCTCTGCTCACACTGGCCTCTGCTCACGCTGACCTCCACTGCTCACACTGGCCTCCTCTGCTTACCCTGGCCTCCTCTGCTTACCCTGGTCTCCTCTGCTCTCACTGACCTCTGCTTACCCTTGCCTCCTCTGCTCTCACTGGCCTCTTCTGCTCACGCTGACCTCTGCTTACTCTGGTCTCCTCTGCTCTCACTGACCACCTCTGCTCACGCTGACCTCCACTGCTTACCCTGGCCTCTGCTCTCGCTGGCCTCCTCTGCTCACGCTGACCTCCTCTGCTAACGCTGGCCTCCACTGCTCGCACTGGCCTCCACTGCTCGCACTGGCCTCCACTGCTCGCGCTGGCCTCCACTGCTCGCGCTGGCCTCCTCTGCTCACGCTGGCCTCCTCTGCTCACCCTGGTCTCCTCTGCTCACACTGACCTCCTCTGCTCACGCTGGCCTCCTCTGCTCACACTGACCTCCTCTGCTCACGCTGGCCTCCTCTGCACACGCTGGCCTCCTCGGCTCACGCTGGCCTCCTCGGCTCACACTGACCTCCTCTGCTCTCACTGACCTCTACCAGGACCCCTACCCTTTAAGGTTTGTGATCCAAAATTCACATTGCCACTTCAAGACATTATCCTTTATGAGAGTCCCTTTCCATCAGAGTCACTTTTATGAGGGGTCGCAGTCAGTGGTGGCCCCTGGGGGGGGGTCTCGCAGTCGATCGGGCATCCAGCACCACAATTACCCCATCCAGGTTGTGGGCGAGCAGTAGTGTGACAATAGCGAATATTCATTCGCTATTGTCACACCACTAGGTGGGCTCGGAGTGCAGTGCGCCCTGAGCCCACCCTTTTTTTAAAGCCAATTAGAGCCTCAGGCTCTAACCATGTGTTTAAAAAAAAAAAAAACACCCCCCCATTGGAATCCATGCCTCCGGCGCCCCACATGTAGATTAGGGGGTCGGATGCAGTAATGGGGGTGCGGTGCACCCCAATGGACAGGCTGCCACTGGTCGCAGTCCTAAGTCCACACTGCCATTGATGCATTTTTTGGGCCACCACCCTCTTCATCATAGTCGCTCTAATGAGTCCACACTGCCATCGACGCATTGCAGGGCTCCAACCCTTTATGAGAGTCCCTTTCTATCATACTAATTACAGTGCCTTGAAAAAGTATTCACACCCCTTGAAATTTTCCACATTTTGTCTTGTTACAACCAAAAATGTAAATGTATTTGATTAGGGTTTATTGGGACATGATTCGTCATACGTGCACCAGGAAAACGTCACGTATGACGAAACATGTCGGGCGGCGCTACGCGCTGACGTCGTAACGTCCCATGTGACCCCGGAAGTACGGGTGTTTTTTACATTTTTTTGCCAGCTGTTTTTATGCTCATTACAGTTTTACCCATTTGATCTTAGCAATAAAGACTACCCCTTTTTAAACTTTGGAGTCTTTTTTATCTTCCCACACTTGTGACTTATGCCACAGTGCACCCTTCAGACCGGACTTCTTAGCTTCAAGTTATATACTGTGGAGGACTCCCAGCCACTACCTGAGAGCTCCAGGGACAAGGGAGGACCTTTAGACCCTGCAGAGGGCAAAATCTGCTGGCTCATACGACCTTGCTCTTTAGGGGGTCCACCAGTTCCGGTAAGAGTCCCCACACACTGAGTGGGTTCTTTCTATTCAAGAAACCCCCATCTCCTTGGTGATGGTGGAAATGACCTGGAATACATCACCCCAGTGGAACCACACCCTTTCACACTGTGGAATCTTTTTCTTTTTTGTGTGGACTTAATTTTTCACCTTTCTTCATGAAGAGTCCTTATATACAGACTTACATTTGTACCTCACTTGCATTTTATTTCATTTTCTGTGATCACTCACGTTATATATGAGCGCAACTTATTTATATACAAATTTGTATTCAGCCCCCTTTACTCTGATACCCCTAACTAAAATCTAGTAGAACCAATTGCCTTCAGAAATCATCAAATTGGTAAATAGATTCCACCTGTGTGTAACTTAATCTCAGTATAAATAAGGCTGTTCTGTGAAGCCCTCAGAGGTTTGTTAAGAGAACCTTAGTGAAAAAACAGCATCATGAAGGCCAGGGAACACACCAGACAGGTCAGGGATAAAGTTGTGGAGAAGTATAAAGCAGGGTTAGGTTATAAAAAAATCTCCCTAACTTTGAACATCTCACGGAGCTCTGTTCAATCCATCATCTGAAAATGGAAAGAGTATGGCACAACTGCAAACCTACCAAGACATGGCCGTCCACCTAAACTGACCGGCCGGGCAAGGAGAGCATTCATCAGAGAAGAGCCAAGAGGTCCATGGTAACTCTGGAGGAGCTGCAGAGATCCACAGCTCAGGTGGGAGAATCTGTCCACAGGACAACTATTAGTCGTGTTCTCCACAAATCTGCCCTTTATGGAAGAGTGACAAGAAGAAAGACATTGGTGAAAGAAAGTCATAAGAAGTCCTGTTTGCAGTTTGTGAGAAGCCATGTGGGGGACACAGCAAACATGTGGAAGAAGGTGATCTGGTCAGATGAGACTAAAATTTAACTTTTTGGCCTAAAAGCAAAACGCTATGTGTGGCGGAAAACTAACACTGCACATCACCCTGAACGCACCATCCCCACCGTGAAACATGGTGGTGGCAGCATCATGTGGTGGGGATGCTTTTCTTCAGCAGGGACAGGGAAGCTGGTCAGAGTTGATGGGAAGATGGATGGAGCCGAATACAGGACAATCTTAGAAGAAAACCTGTTAGAGTCTGCAAAAGACTTGAGACTGGGGCGGATGTTCACCTTCCAGCAGGACAACGACCCGAAACATACAGCCAGATCTACAATGGAATGGTTTAGATCAAAGCATAGTCATGTGTTAGAATGGCCCAGTCACAGTCCAGACCTAAATCCAATTGAGAATCTGTGGCAAGACTTGAAAATTGCTGCTCACAGACGCTCTCCATCCAATCTGACAGAGCTTGAGATATCCTACAAAGAAGAATGGGCAAAAATGTCCCTCTCTAGATGTACAAAGCTGGTAGAGACATCCCCAAAAAGACTTGCAGCTGTAATTGCAGAGAAAGGCGGTTCTACAAAGTATTGACTCCGGGGGGCGCCATACAAATGTCCCCCACACTTTTCACATATTTATTTGTAAAAAATATGGAAAACCATTTATAATTTTCCTTTCTCTTCACAATTATGTGCCACTTTGTGTTGGTCTTTCACATAAAATCCCAATAAAATACATTTATGTTTTTGGTTGTAACCTGACAAAATGTGGAAAATTTCGAGGGGTATGAATACTTTTGTCAAGGCCCTGTATAGGTTGTGTTCCTTAGCCCACAGTACCACTGACATATTTCGGGACCACTTCAGAGTCACTCTAATGGGGGGGTCTTAGTCCTGACTCCACACTACCATTGATGTGTTTCGGGGGGCTACTACCCTTTATCAGAGTGCCTTTCCACCAGATACACTCTAATGAGGGGCCAGAGCCCTAAGTCCATGCGGTAACTGATGTGTAGACATGTGCAATTAGTTAAGTTCCAAATGACCTTTTTCACGAATTTGGACAAATTTGTTAATTCAGAAACATCCCAATTAAGGAAAACGCGTTTAATGAATTTTACCGAATATTCGTAAATTCGAAATTCGAAAATTGGAAAACCCGAAAATTCAAAAATCTGAAATAATAACTATTAAATTATAGTTATTGCAATTTCCTTTCAAATTTGTCTGTTAGTAAACGTAACAAATTCGAATTCATCCGAATTATTCGAAATAACGAATGCCGCATCTAAACGAATGGAACCTAACAAATTTATAATAATAAATAACAATAATAATAAAAACATTTTATTATTATTATTTATTATTACTTCGTTCCGTTACCTTTGTTTAGATGCGGCATTCGTGATTTCGGGTAATTCGGAACTTCGGAAAAATCCGTATTCGTTACGTTCACTATCAGACAAAATTGAAAGAAAAACCCAATCCCTATAATTTAATAGATAGTTATTATTAGTTCGTTCGTTTTTATTTAGAATTTTCGTTCTTTCGAATATTCGGATTCTCTTTCTTATTTTTGGATTTACAAATTTTCGAATTTACAAATTGCATTCATAACGAATGACCCGAAAAACGGAAAAAAAACCCCCAGAAAAACGAATGAAACAAAAACTAACTAATTTTTCGGCAGTGCACACGTCTACTGATGCATTTCAAAACTACTATCCTTTATCAGTCGCCCTGAGTCCACACTGCCACTGACGCATTTCAAGGCCACTACCCCATTACCAGAGTCCCTTTCCATTAAGAGTCACTCTAATGAAGTGTCATGGGCCACAGTGATACTGACATGTCATCCTTTCATTAGACCTACTCTGATGAAGGGGACTGGCCTTGAAACATGTTGGCATTGGTGTGGACTCTACCACCCTTCATCAAAGTGACTCTGATAAAGGGTAGTGGCCCTGAAACGTGTCAGTGGCGGTGTGTTCTTGCACAGGGGTACGCTGGAGAGAGAAACTGATTTACTTTTTGCTCTTTTCCCAGTTGGGATGCTGAGTTCTCCATCCAGTAGGAGGCTCCTCTCTAGCGCCACCTAGAAAGAGTTTTCCGAGAACCTTACATAGTAGGTGAGGTTGAAAAAAGACACAAGTCCATCAAGTCCAACCTATGTGTGTGATTATGTGTCAGTATTACATTGTATATCCCTGTATGTTGCGGTCATTCAGGTGATTATCTAATAGTTTCTAGAAGCTATCAATGCTCCCCGCTGAGACCACCGCCTGTGGAAAAAAACCTATCCTCCTTGTCCTGGCTGTGGTCGTAGTCCTGACTGAGCCTGTGCACCCCGGAGTCTTTGTAGGTGCAACAGAAGATGATCTGTGCTATTTGGTGCAGCTGTGATTTGCATTAGACATGTGCACTGCCGAAAATTTTTTTCATTTTCGTTTAATTCGTTTTTTGTTTTTTTGGAAATTCGAAAATGAAAAAAAAATCGGAAATTCGGAAATCCGAAATTTCTAATTTTTGAATTTCTGAAATTTCGAATTTTCAAAAATTTGAATTTTCGAATTTTTGAGTTTTCTAAATTTCCGAATGTCCAAATTTTTGAATTTCCGAATTTCCGAGTTTCCAAATTTTCGAAAACCAAAAATTAGAAAGTCCTAAAATCTGAAAGTTTGGAAATTCAAAAATTAGAAAATCTGAAGATTAGAAAGAAAATCAGTAAAATCAAAAAAAATTGAAATCCGAAAAATTTTAAATAATAACTAACTATTAAATTATAGGCATTGGAATTTCCTTTCAAATTTGTCTGTTAGTGAACGCAATGAATACAAATTTATCTAAAGTTACGAATTATGCGAAATAACGAATGCCGCATCTAAACAAATGGAATGGAACAAGCTAATAATAAATATTAATAATCAAAAGTTTTTATTATTATTATTATTGTTATTTAATATTATTTTTAATTTGTTACGTTCCATTCGTTTAGATACGGCATTCGTTATTTCGGATAATTCGTAACTTCGAATAAATTTGTATTTGTTACGTTCACTAACAGCCAAATTTGAAAGGAAATTCCAATACCTATAATTTAATAGTTAGTAATAGTTAAGTTATTATTAGTTAGTTATTATTTCAGATTTTCAAATTTTTGTTCTTTTGAATATTCAGATTTTCATTCTTATTTTCGGATTTTCGAATTTCCGAAATTTAGAATTTTCAAATTTTCGAAATTTTAGAATTTCCGAATTTTCTAAATTTTAGAATTTTTGAATTTCTGAAATTTCGAATTTTCAAAAATTTGAATTTTCGAATTTCTGAGTTTTTGGGTTTTCTAAATTTCCGAATGTCCAAATCTTTTGAATTTCCGAAATTCCGAAAATTAGAAAGTCCTAAAATCTGAAAGTTCGTAAATTAAAAAATTAGAAAATCTGGAATGTCCAAAAAAATTTAAATCCGAAAAATTTTAAATAATACCTAACTAATAATAACTTACTATTAAATTATAGGCATTGGAATTTCCTTTCAAATTTGTCTGTTAGTGAAAGTAATGAATACAAATTTATCTAAAGTTACGAATTATGCGAAATAACGAATTCCGCATCTAAACAAATGGAATGGAACAAATTAATAATAAATAATAATAATAAAATGTTTTTATTATTATTGTTATTTAATATTATTATTAATTTGTTACGTTCCATTCGTTTAGATACGGCATTCGTTATTTCGGATAATTCGTAACTTCGAATAAATTCGTATTTGTTAGGTTCACTAACAGCCAAATTTTAAAGGAAATTCCCCTACCTATAATTTAATAGTTAGTAATAGTTAAGTTATTATTAGTTAGTTATTTCAGATTTTCAAATTTTTGTTCTTTTGAATATTCAGATTTTCATTCTTATTTTCGGATTTTCGAATTTACGAAATTTAGAATTTTTGAATTTCCGAAATTTAGAATTTCTGAAATTCGAATTTTCGAAAATTCGTAATTTCGGAACTAATTTGTCGAAATTCATTAAAAAACAAATTCAGAACTAAACAAATTGCACATCTAATTTGCATTCTGATACCACACACGCTAAAATTCAAAGGCCGAAGGACAATCATTCGTCAACGGTTTTTTTTTTTTGTTTTTTTATTGCAAAATCAAACAAAATCATACGACAAAAAAAAGTCAGTATAAATAACATGCAAATTATACAATCTCACTGGAATTAAAAATATGTTCCCTTAATACTAAGTATAATGAAGAGCGTGCGGCGAGTGTGATTTACCCTGCGACTAAAGATTGAACGGCACATCTGTGTTGAATGAGTTACGACTGACACATCCGAAGAGTTGTAACGCTGATGGTGACGATGTAACGCTGGCGGCCGATGAGCCTCACTGAATGGGCACCGGGCCGCGATCGACTAGTGAAAGATTTCGATGGAACACGTAGAGTATGTATTGCGTCTTTGTACTTCTAAATTCTCCGACGACTTTTTCTTACGTTGCACACAGTAAAACATTATGCGGTCATTGAGGTTAGTGTTCTACATCAAAACACCAGAAAAAGAAACTCAGAAAAAAAACAAAAAAAAATTGTTTCTATAAATCTTATAGTTGAATATTGCCTGTAGGATAAGTATAACTCCACGCGGGAAACAGGATTTAGTTTGAAGTGAGTACAGGTATGGGGAAAGGAGGTGGGGGGGTTCTTTCTTGTGTATACTAAATATCCCATCAGCCCCTATGTTCTGGAACCATTTATCCATTACTGTTGCATTGGATTTTCTTATGTATTAATGTCTTGATGTTGACATCTAGTGGAAATTAGCTGTAACTGCAACTTGTTATTTCTAGGTCTGTTAATGGTATAATCCAGCTTCCCTGTATGTTGGGGCTAGTATATAGACTCCTCCTTTCTTCATGGTTCCTCAGCGAAAGCTGAAAAGATTATCTTTACACTTTAAAATCCCATGTAGTGCATTTTAGGAAGTAAAGATTCCTTGGATTTACCTGCCATGTCTTATTGAAGAGTTAAAGTGTTATTAAACCCATTAAACCCTGCATTCGCTATATCTGGTCTCCCCAGGACTCTGCATTCACTATATCTGGTCTCCCCAGGATCCTGCATTCACTATATCTGGTCTCCCCAGGAGCCTGCATTCATTATATCTGGTCTCCCCAGGACTCTGCATTCGCTATATCTGGTCTCCCCAGGATCCTGCATTTACTATATCTGGTCTCCCCAGGACCCTGCATTCGCTATATCTGGTCTCCCCAGGAGCCTGCATTCGCTATATCTGGTCTCCTCAGGACTCTGCATTCACTATATCTGGTCTCCCCAGGAGCCTGCAGTCACTATATCTAGTCTCCCAAGGAGCCTGCATTCGCTATATCTGGTCTCCCCAGGACTCTGCATTCGCTATATCTGGTCTCCTCAGGAGCCTGCATTCACTATATCTGGTCTCCCCAGGAGCCTGCAGTCACCATATCTGATCTCCCCAGGAGCCTGCATTTGCTATATCTGATCTCCCCAGGAGCCTGCATTCACTATATCTGGTCTCCCCAGGAGCCTGCATTCACTATATCTGGTCTCCCCAGGACCCTGCAGTCGCTATATCTGGTCTCCCCAGGACCCTGCAGTCGCTATATCTGGTCTCCGCAGGAGCCTGCATTCACTATATCTGATCTCCGCAGGAGCCTGCATTCACTATATCTGGTCTCCCCAGGAGCCTGCATTCACTATATCTGATCTCCCCAGGACCCTGCATTCACTATATCTGGTCTCCCCAGGAGCCTGCATTCACTATATCTGGTCTCCCCAGGATCCTGCATTCACTATATCTGGTCTCCCCAGGACCCTGCATTCACTATATCTGGTCTCCCCAGGACCCTGCATTCACTATATCTGGTCTCCCCAGGAGCCTGCATTCACTATATCTGGTCTCCCCAGGAGCCTGCATTCACTTTATCTGGTCTCCCCAGGACCCTGCAGTCACTATATCTGGTCTGCCAAGGAGCCTGCATTCACTATATCTGGTCTCACCAGGAGCCTGCAGTCACTATATCTGGTCTCCCCAGGACCCTGCAGTCACTATATCTGGTCTGCCAAGGAGCCTGCATTCACTATATGTGGTCTCCCCAGGACCCTGCATTCACTATATGTGGTCTCCCCAGGACCCTGCAATCACTATATCTGGTCTCCCCAGGAGCCTCAATTCACTATATCTGGTCTCCCACAGAACATGGAAATGCAATTATTTTAGTAAATATAAACTGCTAAACACCTTCATCAGCTGTATATAGCAGTCTTGTGACTTCTATCAGTGTCTGGTTAAAGCTTGTAGAAGGAGTTTTCATGCTCCTCTGACTGTCCTATGAGGCTGCAGGACCCCTGACCCTCTGTCTTGGACAGTGCTGATTGGCCCTGTGACGATCACATGCACCCTCCCAAGAAAAAAAAAAACCAACAACTCTCTAGCAATTCACATCAAACTGAGTATGTGCAGAGTGCCCCCACGCCTCTATATCATCAGCAGATGGATTGGGGACAGTAAAAGAAGGGGAGGATGAGAGAAGACAGGATCAAACAGCCTTTTTACACAATGCGGAGGAATAACCCCTTAGGTTCTACAGTGAATATAACAAGCATGCTTTACTGCATATAAAGACTGATTTTACTGTCGTGGGTTTAGTAACACTTTAACTGCCATGTCTTATTGGAGAGTGAAGCTGTCTGTGGCGGGCGTCTATTCATCAGGTGACCATACAGTCCGGATGGACCGAGGTCTAAAGGGGGTATGTCAATGCATAATGTGGTGCTTTGAAACT
This sequence comes from Lithobates clamitans, assembly GCA_037952925.1. Taxonomy (NCBI): domain Eukaryota; kingdom Metazoa; phylum Chordata; class Amphibia; order Anura; family Ranidae; genus Lithobates; species Lithobates clamitans. Next base: position 141,400 of record JBBGZY010002268.1, on the reverse strand, counting down.
AATTACCCGATGTAGCAGAGGCAGGCATGTTTTGAAGGCAACTGTCTCCTTCCACTGATACAGTGCAGGAGTGAGTGTCGCCCCCCAGGGGTAGGAGGTGTGCAGGATTACCAGATTTAATTAAAAGGTTAAAAAAAACAAGGCCGTACATCACCATGAGTGTATTTCTAAGCCACAGTTATAATTAGACACATGAATGGGTGTCGCTGTTGGCCATGTATGGCTCTTATCAGTTCAAAGAAAATGAATGCAGCCACCTCCTGTACTACAGAGGATATAAAAAGTCTACACACCCCTGTTAAAATCTCAGGTTCCTGTGATGTAAAAAAATGAGACAAAGATAAATCATTTCAGAACTTTTTCCACCTTTAATGTGACCTATAAACTCTACAACTCAATTGAACAAAAAACAGATTTTTTTTTTAGGTGGAGGGAAGTAAAAATAAAAAAATAAAATAATATTGTAGCATAAGTTTGCACACCCCTACACTAAAACTTTGTTGAAGCACCTTTTGATTTTATTACAGTCATTTTGGATATGAGTCTATCAGCATGGCACATCTTGACTTGGCAATATTTCCCCGCTCCTCTTTGCAAAAACACTCCAAATCTGTCAGACTGCATCTCCTGTGCACAGCCCTCTTCAGATCACCCCCACAGATTTTCAATGGGATTCAGGTCTGGGCTCTGGCTGGGCCATTCCAAAACATTAATCTTCTTCTGGCGAAGCCATTCCTTTGTTGATTTGGATGTATGCTTTGGGTCGTTGTCATCCTGAAAGATGAAGTTCCTCTTCATGTTCAGCTTTCTAGTAGAAGCCTTAAGGTTTTTGTGCCAATATTAACTGGTATTTGGAACTGTTCATAATTCCCTCTACCTTGGCAAAGGCCCCCTGTTCCAGCTGAAGAAAAACAGCCCCAAAGCAGGATGCTGCCACCACCATGCTTCACAGTGAGTATGGTGTTCTTTTGGTGATGTGCAGTGTTGTTTTTTGCGCCAAAACATATCTTTTGGAATTATGGCCAAAAAGTTCAACCTTGGTTTCATCAGACCATAAACACATTTTCCCCACATGCTTTTGGGAGACTTCAGATGTGTTTTTGCAAAATTTAGCCGGGCTTGGATGTTTTTCTTAAGGAAAGGCTTCCGTCTTGCCACTCTACCCCATAGCCCAGACATATGAAGAATACGGGAGATTGTTGTCACATGTACCACACAGCCAGTACATGCCAGATATTCCTGCAGCTCCTTTATTGTTGCTGTAGGCCTCTTGGCAGCCTCCCTGACCAATTTTCTTCTCGTCTTTTCATCCATTTTAGAGGAACGTCCAGTTCTTGGTAATGTCACTGTTGTGCCATATTTTCTCCACTTGATGATGACGGTCTTCACCGTGTTCCATGGTATATCTAATGCCTTGGAAATTCTTTTGTACCCTTCTACTGACTGACACCTTTTAACAAGGAGATCCCTCTGATGCTTTGGAAGCTCTCTGAGGACCATGGCTTTTGCTGTAGGATGCGACTAAGAAAATGTCAGGAAAGACCTACTAGAACAGCTGAACTTGATTTGGGGTTAATCAGAGGCACTTTAAATGGCGGCAGGTGTGTACTGACTCCTATTTAACATGAGTTTGAATGTAATTGCTTAATTCTGAACACAGCTAGTCAGTTATACGAGGGTGTGCACACTTATGCAACCGTATTATTTTATTTTTTTATAATTATTTTATTTTTTTTATTTTTACTCCCCCCTCCCTAAAAGATTTCAGTTTGTTTTTCAATTGGGTTGTACAGTTTATAGGTCACATTAAAAAGGTGGAAAAAGTTCTGAAATTATTTATCTTTGTCTCATTTTTTATACATCACAGAAACCTGACATTTAAAAAAAGGGGTGTGTAGACTTTTTATACCCACTGTAAATGCTAAGCTGCCAGATATTATTTTTTTTATCTTTGGATTTAGATTCACTTTAAAATCTTTCTCTCTAAACAACACATGCCTTCAGAAAGTGTCTGGAAGCATTTCTACAAATGGAAGTGTATTGAGGGAAGAGGCTACAGTGTCATGACCACTGTCCCTTTAAATATGCATCTCCCCCTCCCCCTTACTCAGTTACCCTATAATGAGATCCAAAGGATCATTCCGAAGACGAAGGGCCCTCAGTGGGAAGATGACTATTTTAGGGCACAGAAGAAAATCTGAACACATACAGTATCTGTATATAGCTCTCTGAGGACAGCAAGGCAAGGGGAAATTTGCTTTATTTTCCATGATATGTTAAGTCCCGGCCAAGACACTTTCTGCATTGAGTTTGTATGTTCTCCCTGTTCTTGTATGGTTTAGTCCGGGTACTCCGGTTTCCTCCCACACTCCAAAGACACGCTGGTAGGTTAACTGACTCCTGTCTAACTTGGCCCTAGTATGTGAGATAGGGAATGTAGATTGTAAGCTCCTTGGGGGGGGGGGGGGGGGGGGGGGATGGGACTAATGTTTATTTTACAATATACGTTTCTTGAGGGCCAAAAACGGATGTAGATTGTAATCTCCTTGGGGGCAGGGACTAAAGTAGAATGTAAGATCCTTGGGGGCAGGGACTAATGTAGATAGTAAGCTCTTTGGGGGGCATGGACTAATGTAGATTGTGAGCTTCTTGGGGCAAGGACTGACTTAGATTGTAAGTTCTTTGGGTCATGGACTAATTTAGATTGCAAGCTTCGTGGGGGCAGGGACTGATGTAGATTGTAAGCTCCTTGGGGATAGGGACTGATGTTGATTGTATGCTTTTTGGGGGGGGCAGGGACTAATGTTTATTATACATTATGTGTTCCTTGGGGGGGCAGAGACTGATGTCGATTGTAAGCTCCTTGGGGGCAGGGACTGATGTAGATTGTAAGCCCCTTTGGTGAAGGAACTGATGTAGATCGCAAGCTCCTTGGGTGCAGGGACTGATGTAGATTGTAAGCTCCTTGGGGGGCAAAGATGGATGTAGAATGTAAGCTCATTAGAGGCAGGGACTGATGTAAATTGTGAGCTCCTTGGGGGTAGGGGCTGATGTAGATTGTAAGCTTTTTGGGGGGCAGGGACTGACTAATGTTTATTATACATTATGTGTTCCTTGGGGGGGCAGAGACTGATGTCGATTGTAAGCTCCTTGGGGGCAGGGACTGATGTAGATTGCAAGCTCCTTGGGTGCAGGGACTGATGTAGATTGCAAGCTCCTTGGGTGCAGGGACTGATGTAGATTGCAAGCTCCTTGGGGGCAAAGATGGATGTAGAATGTAAGCTCATTAGAGGCAGGGACTGATGTAGATTGTAAGCACCCTTCAGGCATTGACTAATGTAGATTGTAAGCTCCTTGGGGGTATGGACTAATTTAGATTGTAAGCTCCTTGGGGGCATGGACTAATTTACATTGTAAGCTCCTTTGGGGCATGGACTAATTTACATTGTAAGCTCCTTTGGGGCATGGACTAATTTAGATTGTGAGCTCCTTGGGGGCATGGACTAATTTAGATTGTAAGCTCCCTGGGGGCATGGACTAATTTAGATTGTAAGCTCCCTGGGGGCAGGGACTGATGTAGATTGTAAGCTCCTTGGGGGCAGGAAATTATGTAGATTGTAAGCTCCTTAGGGGGCATGGACTAATATACATTGTAAGCTCCTTTGGGGCATGGACTAATTTAGATTGTAAGCTCCTTGGGGGCAGGGACTGATGTAGATTGTAAGCTCCTTGGGGGCAGGGACTGAAGTAGAATGTAAGCTGCCTGGGGGAAGGGAATGATGTAGATTGTGAGCTCTTTGGGGGACAGGGACTAATGTAGATTGTAGGCTCCTTGGAGGCAGGAACTGATGTAGATTGTAAGTACCTCTGGGACATGGACTGATGTAGATTGTAAGCTTTGTGGGGACATGGACTAATGTAGACTGTAAGCTTCTTGGGGGCCAGGACTGATGTAAAGTGTAAACTCCTCGGAGGGACAGAAATGTAAATTGTAAGCTCCTTGGGGGTGGGGACTGATGTAAATGAATAGTATGTAATGCATTAAATTGCTGCATTACAAATAACTGTATGCATAAAATATCACATTTTGCTTAGTCCCCAGTCCTGGCTATTCCAGAGAACAGCCCCCCCATACCTGTATTCACTTCATTGCCCCGCTCCCCCTCCCCCCAAAGCCCGTCTGTCTCTCATCCTATAAGCCTTTAGCAAAGCCTATTGTTCATACTGCATCCTCTTCAAACGTTAAAAGCCACACGGCGCTTGCGTTAATGTTCTATAGATTAAAATCCTAACCAGAGATCCTAATGGAAAAAAATTCACGGACGCGGTTTTCTATAATGAGCCTGTCAATTGGGGGGAATCTGATCTGCGTCTACAATAGCGGGTGAAAATGCCTCACGACAAGACGACGCTGGACGTACACAAAAAACTGTACCAAAAATACCTGAGTGGCAAGCCTAGAACGCCCGGGGACAAGGGGAACGGCTGTTAAAGTGAACCTGTCACCTGCCTGAAGGAGACCATTGTGGGTACCGAGTACCGGTATTCAGCCCGTCGGTTGGGCCGGTAGGGAGCGATGGAGCGGAACATACATCACTGCCAGCTCCGGGTTAAAGAAGCTGGATAAAGCTTCATCTCATATATTGGCTTCCTTCATTGCCTAAAGCAGTGATGGCGAACCTTGGCACCCCAGATGTTCTGGAACTACCTTTCCCATGATGCTCATGCACTCTTCAGTGTAGCTGAGCATCATGGGAAATGTAGTTCCAAAACATCGGGGGTGTGCCAAGGTTCGCCATCACTGTCCTAAAGTGACAGGTACACTTTATCGGGGGGGCAAACAAGACAACCGGCGAGGAGGAAGAGGTGTGGTTCCTATGGCTGATCGCCTACACAGTGACCGTTGGGTGGTGTTGGTTTTGTCAGGACCGCGATGACCCCGCGCTCTGACTTGCTGCTGTCTTGGCGGCTCTCCGGTGGAGGAAGCTCCTCAGCTTGGCGCTGGGGAAGTAGACCGGCGGCTGCTGCTGCAACGTGGCCAGTCCGGCCTCCTGAAGCCACGGCATTTTCAGGCAGTCTGACGCAGAGGGACGCCCCCTGAGATTTAAAAAAATAAACAAAAATAGTTCACAAATAAATTGATACATGAAATTCCAAGAAAGCGTAAAATGTATCTAAAATGTGAGAGCAGCGAAGAATTCTGCCTATTACAGGATCATTTCTTTATGCTTAGTTTTAGGCAGTGCTAAAGTCTGCTAAAACCTTGCTTAAAGGTACAGCCTCTAGAATGTGCGTACAGCACTTCTAGGCTGGTGCTGATACTTCCAAGCTGAAGGGTAGTGCCTACATATTATCCTTCCCTTGTTCTCCCATCTTCACCCGATCGACGCGCAATAAAATAGTTCAACCAAATTGTTTGTTTTCGAGTAATAGCACTTTTGAGACCCAGTGACATCATCACTGGGTCTGTCTGCTGTAGACATGTGTTTTTACACGACTTGCGCGTTTGTATGCAGCACTTTTGGGCTTTGCCGTTTTTTTTTTTATTGGCCAACAGAGAAAACTATTATCTATTGAATCATTTGTTGCTAGGTACTTCAGCTTTATTTTTAGCTTTTCCATTAGCTTTTATTTCTTCTTCTTTTATTATTATTATTATTCATTTATTATAATGTTTTTTTTTTCGTTAGGGTAAGGGGTTCGAGTTCAGTTTAGGTTATGGATTAGGAGTTGGGGGTTAGGGTTATTTATTATTATTTTAGTTATTATTATTTGAATAATAATAAATGAATAAATAAATGTAAAATAAATACACAAAAAATTAAAAATCTTAAATAAAAAATAAATAAATTCAATAAACTAATACTAAGTAACAATAAACAAATAATTAACCCTCAACTTTAACCCTTACCCTTTAAAAAAAATAAAAATAACTAAACACCCTAACACAAAATAAATTATTATTATTATTATTCATTTATTATATTTTTTTTTTCGTTAGGGTAAGGGGTTCAAGTTCATTTTAGGTTAGGGTTAGGATTAGGAGTTGGGGGTTGGGGTTATTTAATATTTTTTTATTTATTTTTATTTTATTTATTATTATACGAATAACAATAAATGAATAAATAAATGTAAAATATACACAAATAAATAAAAATCATAAATAAAAAAATAAATTCAATAAATGAATACTAAGTAACAATAAATAAATAATTAACCCTTAATTGGAACCCTTACCACTTAAAAAAAATAAAATAATAATAAATAACTAAACATCCTAACCTTAACACAAAATAAATTATTATTATTATTATTATTATTATTATTATTATTATTATTATTAATAATGTATTTTTTTGTTCGAGTGTTTATTGTTATTTTATGATTATTATTATTATTATTATTATTATTAATAATGTAATTTTTGTTAGATTTTGACTGTTTATTGTTATTAATAATAATAATAATAATAATAATAATAATAATAATAATATAACAATAAACAGTCAAACTCTAACAAAAATTACATTATTAATAATAATAATAATAATAATAATAATCATAAAATAACAATAAACACTCAAACTCAAACAAAAAAAAAACATTAATATTAATAATAATAATAATAATAATAAATTTAATTTTTTTTTTAGGCTTAGAGGTTATTTATTAATGTTTTATTACATATTAATTTTTTTTACCTATTTATGATGATTTTTAGTTATTTGTGTATTTTTTTTACATTTATTTATTTATATATTATTACTATTTAATTGTAAAATTTTTCATTTAAGCAGAAAGTCACGCAAAAACGTGCGACTCCCCCCCCCCTCAAAAATCTCACAAATGACGCGTTTCCATAAATTTCTATGAGAATAGAAATGCGCCAAAATCGCCCAAATCTGCCCGATTTGACCGACAAAAAAAAGCTCCAGAACTTGTTTGAGCTTCAGGCGTTTGGTTTCATGGAGTGGAGATGTGAACCATCACCATAGAAAATCATTGATTTTTTTTCTCCTCTAATACTTAGTGTGCATTTAAAAGAAAAAAAAGCAATTCACCCAATGAAAGTGTGAGTGCAGTCATCCAGCCCCCCCCCCCAAAAAAACCAAACAAAACAAAAACAAACAAAAAGAAACAAATATTATTCAGCTATTTCATGTGCTGTTCAAATGTTTTTTTGATGATTGATTTAAAATGGAAAATACCACCTATGGCTACTAGATGGCGCTAAGTATCAAAGGAATCATAATACTTAGCACCATCTAGTGTCCAAATGCAGTATTCATCGAAAAACGTTCAAACAGAACATGTAATAGCCTAAAAACATTCGTTTTGCACATAACGGATATATATATACACTTTCACTGGGTGAATTGCTAAACAATTTTTTTCTTTAATATATATGTATTATATATCTATTTATTTATTATTTATATATATATATATATCCATTAGTGCCACTGACTAAACACACCTGCAAATGTGCAAATGATAAAAGTCAACATTACTCTCTGCATGCGTCTTCCACATCAGTGAGCCAAAGTACTGAAGCAGAGGATCAGCATGACAGTCAGGCAACCTTCCTTTTTTTGGGGGGGGGGGAGCAGTGGTAGCTTTCATGGTCCTGTACATGATGAGACAATGATGAGGGCTGTAGTCCCATACCAAGGATTAGACCACAACGTGCTCTGCAGGAAGCGGACGGCCCCTCCGGACAGACCAGCGTAGCAGTTGCCGAATTTGATCAATCCTTTCTTGACATCTTTCTCCAGCTCCGGCCCGCAGTCAGGACTGAACGGATAGTCAGCGCTTAACCTGGAAGAGAGAGAGAGAGAGGCTGATAGAAGACCAAAGAGCTGACAATTCATAGGTTGCCAATGCTGAAACTATGTCTACGCAGCTCAGTATTAAGAACACTTCCAGAGATCTCCACCACAATGCCGTCATCTGCTTTTCTCTCCGAAAGAATGGCGCCATCATAGTTATATACAGTGCCTCGAAAAAGTATTCATACCCCTTGAAATTTTCCACATTTTGTCATGTTACAACCAAAAATGTAAATGTCTTTTATTGGGATTTTATGTGATAGACCAACACAAAGTGACACATAATTGTGAAGTGGATGGAAAATGATAAATGAAACATTTTTTTACAAATAAATATGTGAAAAGTGTGGGGGGGACATTTGTATGGCGCCCCCCGGAGTCAATACTTTGTAGAACCGCCTTTCACTGCAATTACAGCTGCAAGTCTTTTTGGGGATGTCTCTACCAGCTTTGCACATCTAGAGAGGGACATTTTTGCCCATTCTTCTTTGCAAAATATCTCAAGCTCTGTCAGATTGGATGGAGAGCGTCTGTGAACAGCAATTTTCAAGTCTTGTCACAGATTCTCAATTGAATTTAGGTCTGGACTTTGACTGGGCCATTCTAACATATGAATATGCTTTGATCTAAACCATTCCATTGTAGCTCTATTGTATTGTAGCGCTATATGTTTCGGGTCGTTGTCCTGCTGGAAGGTGAACCTCCGCCCCAGTCTCATGTCTTTTGCAGACTCTAACAGGTTTTCTTCTATGATTGTCCTGTATTTGGCTCCATCCATCTTCCCATCAACTCTGACCAGCTTCCCTGTCCCTGCTGAAGAAAATCATCCCCACCACATGATGCTGCCACCACCATGTTTCACGGTGGGGATGGTGTGTTCAGGGTGATGTGCAGTGTTAGTTTTCCGCCACACATAGCGCTTTGCTTTTAGGCCAAAAAGTTAAATTTTGGTCTCATCTGACCAGAGCACCTTCTTCCACATGTTTGCTGTGTCCTCCACATGGCTTCTCACAAACTGCAAACAGGACTTCTTATGACTTTCTTTCACCAATGTCTTTCTTCTTGTCACTCTTCCATAAAGGTGAGATTTGTGGAGAACACGACTAATAGTTGTCCTGTGGACAGATTCTCCCACCTGAGCTGTGGATCTCTGCAGCTCCTCCAGAGTTACCATGGACCTCTTGGCTCTTCTCTGATGAATGCTCTCCTTGCCCGGCCGGTCAGTTTAGGTGGACGGCCATGTCTTGGTAGGTTTTCAGTTGTGCCATACTCTTTCCATTTTCCGATGATGGATTGAACAGTGCTCAGTGAGATGTTCAAAGTTTGGGATATTTGTTTATAACCTAACCCTGCTTTATACTTCTCCACAACTTTATCCCTGACCTGTCTGGTGTGTTCCTTGGCCTTCATGATGCTGTTTGTTCACTAAGGTTCTCTAACAAACTGCTGAGGGCTTCACAGAACAGCTGTATTTATACTGAGATTACATCACACACAGGTGGACTCTATTTACTAATTAGGTGACTTCTGAAGGCAATTGGTTGCACTAGATTTTAGTTAGGGGTATCAGAGTAAAGGGGGCTGAATACAAATGTACCCCCCACACTTTTCACATATTTATTTGTAAAAAAAATGTTGAAAACCATTTATTATTTTCCTTCCACTTCACAATTATGTGCCACTTTGTGTTGGTCTATCACATAAAATCCCAATAAAATATTTAGGTTTTTGGTTGTAACATGACAAAATGTGGACAATTTCAAGGGGTATGAATACTTTTTTAATGCACTGTAGTTAAGTTGAAAAAAAAAAAAAAAAAAGACACTTATCTACCAATAAAAAAAATTAAAATAAAATAAAAACACATCATTTAGGGTCACCACCATTACCTGGATGGAGACACCGGCTTAGAAATGACGCAATCATGTAAATCCTAGCCTGGAAATTCTTGGACTGACTGACACAGATCAGCCCCTGCTGCTCTCACACTGCGACTTGCTACAAAGTTACACTGTTGCAGTCTGATCATTGGATGGAGTGGAGACAACGGAAATGCTTTCTTCTGCCTGCAGCAGACTGATGACATCATCTCAGCCTAGGCAAAGTCACCGGACTGGACCTGGAGGGCAGCTTATTCATGATAAAAGCTGGAGCCTTTCTGAAATGTTATACTGGTGCAGACTTGGAAAGTTGCTGAAAGCTCAGCCTTAACGGAAAACAAATTTTCTCAAATATAATGGGATTGTAGGAACGGGTATTGTTTAGTGGAGAAGATTAGAATTCAATAGCTGTACAGCTTTAGTAATATTGGACTAAACCAAACATCTGGTCCGCTACAAGATTTTATCGGGGTCACAGCTGGGGTCAGTGGTGTACCCTTAGACTCCTGGGACAGACTGAGGAATTAAATAGGTTGGTCTGTGCTCCTGATAGGGACCCTGATGTGATTGGGGGGGGTCCTCTGATATGTAAGGGGAACTCTGATATGTAAGGGGGACTTTGATATAATGAGGGGGCTTCTGATGTTAAAGGGGGACTCTGATGTAGTGAGGGGGCTTCTGATGTTAAAGGGGGTCTCTGATGTAGTGAGGGGGCTTCTGATGTCAAAAGGGGGGACTCTGATATAATGAGGGGGCTTCTAATATTAAAGGGGGACTATGATATGATGAGGGGGCTTTTGATATTAAAGGGGGTCTCTGGTATGATGAGGAGGCTTCTAATATTAAAGGGGGACTCTGATATGATGAGGGGGCTTCTAATGTTAAAGGGAGACTCTGGTAGGAACCTAATTCTTGGTGAGTGATTGTTCATTCATTCAAATTGTATTCATTGATTTATAAAACTGAGGGTTTTTTTTATTTGTAGAATAAATGATGTGGCCCTCGTACTGAAGACCCCTGGTCTAAATCAATGTTTCTCAACTCCAGTCCTCAAGTACCCCCAAACAGGTCATGTTTTCAGGCTTTCCATCATTTTGCACAGGTGATTTGATCAGTTTCACTGCCTTCGTAATTATCACAGCCGTTTCTTCTGAGGGAAATCCTGAAAACATGACCTGTTTGGGGGTACTTGAGGACTGGAGTTGAGAAACATTGGTCTAAATGACACCTGTACTACATATGTCCACTAGGTGGCAGTAAACCTTTAGAAACAAAATAAAAAAACAAAACAAACAAACCTTTAGAAACAAAAAACAAGTCTAGGAAAATATACAGAGTATGGTTGATGAAAAAAAAATAAATTATCTATCTATCTATCTATCTATCTATCTATCTATCTATCTATCTATCTATCTATCTATCTATCTATCTATCTATCTATCTATCTATCTATCTATCTATCTATCTATCTATCTATCTATCTATCTATCTATATACACACACACATATATACACATCGCATCCTTCAAAGTTCATGACCCTATAACCATGTTGCATGTATGACTGTAGAAGAGAACGTCTGTGACATCATAGTGACAAGCCATGAAATTACATTTTTTTTATAAACTGCAACACAATACTCACATGATAAATGCTGTAATTCCAACGGCCCAGATATCGGTGGGGGGAATGGCTCCCTGCCCCTCCAGGACCTCCGGAGCTAGAAAAGTCAAATATATTGTAAGCCACTGAGAATCCGCAGCAATGCACACAGGATATACATTGCAACATTGTACAGGATATACATTGTAACACTGTACGTGATATACATTATAAGATTGTACAGGATATACATTGTAAGATTGTACAGGATATACATTGTAACATTGTACAGAATATACATTGTAACGTTGTACAGAATATACAGTGTAACATTGTACAGGATATACATTGTACAGAATATACATTGTACAGGATATACATTGTACAGGATATACATTGTACAGAATATACATTGTACAGGATATACATTGTACAGAATATACATTGTACAGAATATATATTGTACAGGATATACATTGTAACATTGTACAAAGGTCTCTGTACAACAGGTTTTTCTCCACCAGGGGTTGAAGGGGTTCCTTGAGCAGAGGCGTAGTCAGCTCAATGGTAAGCTCTTTGTTCCGGTACTCAGCAGAGCCGGTCACATAGGAATAGTTTTTTTTTATTACACACATATGCTTGAACTTCCAAAAAGCAAATACAAACATTAGCAGCGCTAATTGATCGACATTCAGATCAACATATAAAAAAAGTCCTTCTTTGACACTCCATGAGTATGAAAGCTGTGAGCCTGTTCACATTCTGGGTTGAATGGCAAGCGATTGTTGTAATAATCCCAGTTCCCATCACCACACCTTGTGATAAAACCCCCAATGGGTAACGACTCACCAGATCACTAGAAAAGCCGAGCCTTATACACCATCATATCTCTTTATCTCACATTCTGTTGAAGGTCAAATTCTTCATCTATATCAACTCACCACCATGAAAGAGACACTCATGCCCCACACGATCAATCTGTACAGACGTGACTGTGCCCCTCAACCCGGGAACTGCTGTTTCAATGGAAGGATGGTGAAAGCTGCTCTCGCAATCTGATGTTATTAGAGGATTTTACACGCTTTTTAATGTTTTTATCCTTGTAAGTGCAATGGATAAAGGGGGGTTGTATTGATTAAAATTATCATAACAGTATCATGCTATGTGAGTGTCTCTTTCATGGTGGCGAGTTGATATAGATGAAGAGTTTGACCTTCAACAGACCGTGAGATAAAGAGATATGATGGTGTAAGGCTCAGCTTTTCTAGTGATCTGGTGAGTTGTTACCCATTGGGGGTTTTTTATCACAAGGTGTGGTGATGGGAACTGGGATTATTACAACAGTCTCTTGCCATTCAACCCTTATTGTGAACAGGCTCACAGCTTTCATATTCATGGAGTATCAAAGAAGGACTTTTTTTTATATGTTGATCTGAATGTCGATCAATTAGCACTGCTAATGTTTGTATTTGCCTTTTGGAAGTTCAAGCATAGGTGTGTAATTATCTAATTTGTTATAGTAGCGGCTCTGGAGATATTGATACATGTGCGCTGGGAGGAATCGATTTAATTGATTCCAATTGTGCTTTAGTTTATTTTTATTATCTAAGAGGGGGATTCTTCCCATTGACCACCAAAATACTGTAAGGTGACACCTCCCCCACTGACCACCAATGTAAGTAGGTTCTTATCCACTGGCCACTAATGTAGGGGGGCACTTCTTCAGTGTCCAGTGATCACTAATGTGGGGGGGAATTCTCCACTAAAAAGGAATGTAATGAGGTCCTTCTCCACATGCCACTAATGTAAGGGGCTGTTCTTAACTTACCACCATTGCATGGAGTCTACTCTATGAGAGTACTTCACTGATCACAAATATAAGAAGGCACTTTTCCACAAACCACCAATGTAAGGGGACCTTCTCCACTAACTACCAATATCAGGGGTATATCAGTAATGTAAGGGGGCCCTTCTCCACTGGCCACCAATGAAAGGGGGCCCCTCTCCACTGGCCACCAATGAAAGGGGGCCCCTCTCCACTGGCCCCTAATGAAAGGGGGCCCTTCTCCACTGGCCACCAATGAAAGGGGGCCCCTCTCCACTGGCCACCAATGAAAGGGGGCCCTTCTCCACTGGCCACCAATGAAAGGGGGCCCTTATCCACTGGCCACCAATAAAAGGGGGCCCTTCTCCACTGGCCACCAATGAAAGGGGGCCCTTCTCCACTGGCCACCAATGAAAGGGGGCCCTTCTGCACTGGCCACCAATTAAAGGGGGCCCTTCTCCACTTGCCACCAATTAAAGGGGGCCCTTCTCCATTGGCCACCAATTAAAGGGGGCCCTTCTAAATTGGCCACTAATTGTAGGGGGCACTTCTCTACTGGCCACCAATGTAAGGGGACGCTTCTCTACTGATCATCAATGTAAGGGTGCCCTACTGCACTGACTACCGATATAAAGGGGGGATCTTCTCCAATGACCACCAATATAAAGGGGGTCTTCCTTACTGAATATCAATCTAAGGGGGCTCTTCTCCACTGGCCACAAATGTAAGGGGGCACTTATTTACCGACAGTAATCACCATTGTAAGGGAGAACTTCTCAACTGATCACCAATGTAAAGCCCCGTATACTACCAATATAATGGGGCTCTTTTCCACTGACTACCAATATATTGGCACCCTTCTCCGCTGAACACCTATATATATATATATATATATATATATATATATATATGGGGGGGGGGCTTTCTTCACTGATCACCAACATAATAGGGTCCTTCTCCACTGACTACCTATAAATGGGGGCCCTTCTTCCCTGACCACCAATGCAACGGGGCACTTCTTCACTAATGAGTGTTTCTTGCACTCATGCATTACATAATCACTACTACATGCTTTGATTGGGCAACTAAGAATCTCATGTCTTATATCGTTATGGAAGGTCAGAGGTTCTTGTGCTCTGCACCCCACTGTATGTAGCTTCACCACTAGCTGGAAACTCGGCCAACCACTCACCCATGGTCTCCATATAATCTGTGTATCTCAGAGGGCTGATGACTTTATCCGGGGAATAGAACTGGGCATTGCCAAAGTCCAGGATCTTCAGCAGTTTGTGTTCGGTCACGATGGTGTTCTCTGACCTCAGATCCAGGTGTAGAATCTGTTTAGCATGAAGGAATTCCACCGCACTGAGGATCTGCCACAGGTAGTCCCTGACCTCCAGCTCCGAGTATGACTGCCTGTAGGATAGAACAGATCAGTGGTTGTCAACTAACAAGGTAAAAGGGGGTCTTATGTGTGGCCCCTGATGTCTCCCAAGGGCCACATACAAGGTTTAGTGTATGTACTGCTGCAAACGACTGTCATTGACGAAGGATCTACTAGTGGAATGGGCAGAGACTCTTCTAATGGAGCGCTCAGAGATTGTTCTGTTTGAAGTGATTGGAGACTGGAGTCATGCCACAGGAAACAGTCCAGGACTAGAGACATGTCCCTGCCAATTAAGGTCCCTTCACAAATCAATGTCTCCACTACTTAATGCTGGGACCTTTAGGCTGCCCTTCCAACATCCAGGGGCCACACATGGCGCTCCGGCAGCAGGTTGGGCACCGCACCAGAGATATAGATGGTCTCATCACGGTCAAATCATAAAATGTACCATCAGAATGGGATTCCGGGCATCAAAATGGGCTGTCCGTTCTTTGAAGATACGTAGGGTAGGGCCAGGACTAGGGGTGGGCAGAAGGGACAGGAGCCCCGAGAGCAGCAGTTGAATGGACAAAGTGGGGGGGGGGGGGTTGCAATGTGACTGTCAGGGGTGATAATGCTCCTATTACCAAACTGCTGCTAAAGTCTGCCCCGATAATGCCCAATATGCCTTCAGAGCATGTGAAGAGAGACAACGCCTGAGCAGATTCCCTGAGGTGGTGGGTGGTCGGAGAACTGGCCTGTGGCATCTTCCTTAACCACATCAATAACGGACATTTTCACCCTCTTCCTGCCCAGGCCAATTTTCAGCTTTCAGCGCTGTCACATTTTGCATGACAATTACTCAGTGACGTAACACTGTACCCATATGACATGTTTATAATTTTTTTTCAAACAAATAGAACTTTCTTTTGGTGCTATTTAATCACTGCAGTTTTTTTTTTTTTTTGCTAAATAAACAGAAATATACCGAAAGTTTGGGAAAAAACATTTTTCGTTGTTTCTGTTATAAAATTTTGCAAATAAATAATCTTTCTTCATAAATTTAGGTCAAAATGTATTCTGCTACTTTTCTTTAGTGAAGATAACCCAAATCAGTGTATATTATTTAGTCTGTAGGAAAGTTATAAAGTCCACAAACTATGGGATATTTACTGTATCTGAGGCCTGAAAATGCCAGGACAGTAGAACTATCCCCCAAATGACCCCTTTTTGGAAAGAAGCAAGTCCAAGGTATTTAGTAAGAGGCATGGCGGGTTTTTTTGAAGTTGTAATTTTTTGTCACAATTGTAAGGAAAATGGAGAAATAAAAAAAAAAAATAAGAAAAGTTTTTCATAATTACACTTTTTTTTTTTCTTTTACATACTGTCAACAGTGCAGTGCAGCATCATCATATAACTGGTGTGGCAGTGATCACAGACACTGACTGGTGACAATATGTAAAAAATACATTTTTACATTTTATTTATTACATATTTTTTCTTTGTTACAATTAGTTATTAATTTTTTTCTTACATACAGTGACCAGAGCAATACAGTGTTACCGTGGTAGCACTGTACTACTATGCGGAGGTGATCAGAATTTTTTTTTTTACACACATTATGATTGCTTATAACTGTGCATTTCACCTATTTTTTTCTGAATGAAAACTACTCATTCAAGGTCTACTATTGTAAATAATTGCGATTGGCTTTGTCTGTACCATGTGATGACTGTGACCAATCATAGAGCTCATCACAATAGTACACAATGAAAGCCATGTAACAAAGCCTTTCATTGTGTGCAACCGTCATGTGATCTGCTGTGATTGGTCACAGGGATCACATGGTACCGGCAGCAGGCCTGTACAGTGATCTGTCATTGGCCTTGTCCGGTGAACACGGCGGGTGACAGAGGCGCGTCATATGGCTTCCTCCCAGAACAACAGTGCTCCCGCCCAGGCCATCGTTTTACAACAGGCCGGGTGGGTAGAGGTTAAACCCAAACACAGCATGAAAAGGGAGATAGGAAGTCGGCAACCCGTTCATCCGAATATGATGATTTTATTGATGCAGGTGGAGTACAAAGAATACAAAGGTTTACTTGTTTTGGCCTGTAGCCTTAGTCAATAGCCGTGGCCGAAACGCGTAAGCCTTTGTATTCTTTTGTACTTCACCTGCATCATTCCTAATTGCAAAAAATATAACTGGATACTAATATTTATAGGCAATAAGGCCAGGGGTAGTTGCCCCAGAGAATATCTGATTGCCTGAAGGAGCAAAGTGTCCGGGTTTGGCTTGAAGAAAAGGTGGCAACCCTAAGGTCAGTCCTGGCACGCTCCTTCAGGCAATCAGATATTCTCAGGGCCAACTACCCCTGGCCTTATTGCCTATACATATTAGTATCCAATTATATTTTGTGCAATCTAAAACAATCTACTGAGCTGGCCAGAACTAGTTCTTGAGGGAGCCTATTCCACATTTTCTGTGAAGAAGCCTTTCCATATGTGAAGGTTAGATCTCTTTTCCTCCAGAGGTACAAAAACAGATCCTAGGACCCCGACCAGAACTATGTCCCCTGCCCCCCCCCCAGGTTACAGAAGATGATAAAAAAATTCTCTACCCCACGGACAAACAGCGGAGCAGCTCGCGACCCTCGCAGAGCTCCAGGATCAGCGCCAGGTCCTGTGGACTTAGGAATGCCCCGTGCAGCTGCACCACATTGGTGTGATGGAGTTTCTTCAGGATGTGGTATTCCAGCAGTGTGGACTCCTTTGTCTCCTCGGTGTACGGGATGATCTTCGCGGCGAGGAGCCGTCCGGTTGACTTCTCCGTGCACAACCTCACCGTGCTGAACCGCCCCCTATGAGAGAGATTTGTCAGATTCAAAGGAGATCCAGATTTCTTTTTTAAAGTGAACCCCAATTATAACAAAAAGCTGATAGATGTAAATATTGTACCCCATGTGTCTGAACTGGGTGACCACTCTCTTCTACTTGGCTCCATTGTGTCTCCTAGCTGGTCACTGACACGCCCCCTTGGCACTTTGTACTACATTGCATACTGCATTGTGATGTTTGGTGCGCTGTTTAAAGGGACAGGCTGGAACTGAGTCTTGCTGCTGTGTGCCCATCTAGTCAGACCACCCGTGAGCAAGGGCACCTGATTAGGCAATCAGGCACTTGTGGCTGTTAGAGTGAGCACCAGCAATGCCCAACTTACTGGATACGCCAACATGGCATGAGCCTCTGCATGACATAGTCCACACTGTATGAGATGAGTCTCTACCAAAACGTCCACCAAGGGCCCAACCGATACTCCTCTACAAGATTGCGCCTGCCAAGAACTGTCATTTAGAACACCGTACTACAGGGCATCGCCATAGAGCCAGCCAAAGCTACCTCTCATTGGTTATATCTAATAGATGTTAAGCAGGGTTGCCTGTTCTGCAAATGACTGCTACAGGGAAATGACATCATGAAAATGTGTGTAGGGATCCGCTGCCCCCTACTGTCAGCTGCTAGTATCACACTGTAATGTATATTTATGTATGTCACTTCCTGACTCGGGGGGTTGTTGGCAAAAGATCCTGGGAAGAGGAAGTGGAGAGAGAGAAGGTCTCAGCCACATGTCCTGGCCTTGCTACTAATACCAGATCAGAAGAGATGATTATGCAAGTATTTCTATGCTCTAATAGCTTAACTGCAGCTGCCCATAGCTTCTTGAGTGTATTGCTGAATCCTCATGATGAACAGAGTATGTCTATCCTATTACTATCGCACATGAACAGTGCCAGATAACTAGAACTGTGTTCCCGGCTGGTTGGGCGATAGCAACGGGGTCTCCTCACCACTTCAGGTCTCTGACAAAAAGAAGGATGCTGCATCATCCTCTGGGGCCCCTGCAATGGCGGCAACATTCATCTGGAGGTATCTCAATTAACCCCTTCAACAGTGGCAGCCGCTCATAAAGGGCACAGGGACACCGCCCCCTTAATCCATGCACCCAGGCCCCTAATCTTTATGCAGGGTGCTGAATGCATGGATTTTTTTTTTGAAGCACATGATTAGAGCCTAAAGGCTCTAATTGGCTTTAAAAAGGGTGGGCTCGGGGCACAGAGGGACATTAGTCAATCATTATTTACTAATGTATTCCTGCTTCTCCTCCCGGCCAATCAGAAAGCGGGTCCTAAGATCCAATTGGCCGGGAGTCCTATGACCCGATTGGCTGGGGGGAGAAGCAGAGATGAAGCCCCCGACTTGGATTGGGTAAGTGCGGGGCTGGCGGGCGGCCTGGTGGGTGACGGGAGAACAAAGTGGCGATCGATCAATCGACGGGGGTGGTGGGAGAAAGAGGGCCAGGTTTGTTTGAGCCCCAGCCGCCACTGCCCTTCACGATAACTGTATGCAAATATACGGCCCCACTGGACTGGGCTTTTTTCCGTGGGGCAGCATATTTGCATATCTTCCTTTGTGCTCCCGATTTTGGGTCACCTGATCTCTGTGATAGCCTCTGATTGGCTATCACATGATCAGTCACTGTGAAGCCCGCCCCCGTGTTTTCTCTCTCTGTAAATGGAGAAGAGAGAGACTTAGCATCTCTCTCTCTCTTTCCCTCTCTCTGCAGAAAAAAAAGTGTGTGTAAAAGAATTAGAAAATAATAATAATAATAATGATAATAATAAAAAAATAAAATAAAATAAAAAAAATACCTAGATCGAGGTTTGATCTAGGTCAGTGCCAGGGTTAGTGTTTGGGTCAAGCTCAGGGTCAGCATTATTATTATTTTATTTATTTTTTTTATAGTATCAGTGTGTTTTAGGTAGGAAAAAAAGAAAAGCAAAATGTGCACTATTGTTTCTGGGCTGTACTACGGGTACAAACAACAACTAACACACACACATATGTGGTATCGCTGCGATCGTCAGGAGCAGGAAAATTTAATTTGCATTTTTCTTTGGTGGTAGGTTTTGGTAGTAATAAGAAATATACATCTAAATTAATTTTTATTTTTTTTACTATTTTTGGGCCAGTTTTCCTTTGATAAACAATCCAGGAGATATCCATTAACATTTACTATCAAAAAAAGCTCAATTTCCCCTGAAAAAAAAAACATGAATAATCCACCTGGATGCACAAAGTAGATGTGATGATATGTACGGTTTTAATAACACATTGTCAAAGTTGCAAAATTG
Source organism: Lithobates clamitans (assembly GCA_037952925.1). Taxonomy (NCBI): domain Eukaryota; kingdom Metazoa; phylum Chordata; class Amphibia; order Anura; family Ranidae; genus Lithobates; species Lithobates clamitans. The sequence continues at coordinate 121,706 of JBBGZY010002268.1, read as the reverse complement.
CGCTTAGGCATTAAGATTTGTTTTACACTTAGGCGTGAAGGGGTTAATAAGCATATATATATATACCCGGGTATATGTGTGCAATTCCACCAGGACTGCATTAGGGCCCTTTGCTGATAATAACTGTCTGTACATTGACTGTATGTATTGTTAGTAATCTTTTCTTATATAAAGATTGTATTATTTTTATACTGGTATTGGAAAAAGTATATGCTGGTAATGACCTCTATATACTTATGGTTTATTGTGACAGGAGTCACTTTGGGCGAGGGGCTTGTGGAACCCAGCTTACCTTGGAGAGCACTGGAAGCTCCTTGTCCAGCTCCTCCTATGTGTAAGTAACCCTGTGTCTATTAGGGGCACAGAGTGACCGAGAAACCAAGTCTGATCTGTGCTAATCGGACTCACTGTACAACCACACTGGAATGTTGTATATATTATATATATATATATATATATATATATATATATATATATATATATATATATATATACCGTATTTATCGGCGTATAACACGCACCGGCGTATAACACGCACCCCAATTTAGGAGGGAATTTTAAGGAAAAAAAACTTTTAGGAGGGAAGTTGAAGGAAAAAAAACTTACATTTAAATGCCCATCATTGCAGCCTTCTCAGTGCAGCCATGTCAGTGCAGCCTTCCCCAGTGCAGCCTTGTTAGTGCAGCCATGTCAGTACAGCCATGTCAGTGCAGCCATGTCAGTGCAGCCTTCCCCAGTGCAGCCTTGTTAGTGCAGCCTTGTCAGTGCAGCCTTCCCCAGTGCAGCCTTTCCCAGTGCAGCCATTCCCAGTGCAGCCATTCCCAGTGCAGCCATTCCCAGTGCAGCCTTCGCTTCGATCCCCTGTCCTGAGCTTTAAAATCGCCGACCGCGATTTGAAAATGGCGCCGCCGGCGCCAAAATACACCGAGCCGGTCCTCGGCTCTTTCCGGCGGCTCTCGTTCACTTTCGGCTCCACTCGTAGTCCCGAGCGGAGCTATCCGAACCTAGCCGAGTAGACTACGAGTGGAGCCGAAAGTAAACGAGAGCCGCCGGAAAGAGCCGAGGATCGGCTCGGTGTATTTCGGCGCCGGCGGCGCCATTTTCAAATCGCGGTCGGCGATTTTAAGATTGTGACAGCTCGGGATCGCATGGTATCGGCGTATAACACGCACCTGCGACTTTCCCCTGATTTTAAGGGGAAAAAAGTGCGTGTTATACGCCGATAAATACGGTATATATATATACACATACTGTATATTGTCTCATACTGTTGGGGACTCTTTGCTGGGCTGTTTGGGGTGTGGCTGTATTCCATTGTTCTTTTGTTTCTGTCTGCCTTTGGTATTATGGGATGTGTATGTGTATTTGCTGTGAGGAGGGAGGGGGGGATTCCTCCAGCAGCTCTCCCTGCTGATTGGACAGTCTAATCTGTGTTTCAATAAACAGTTCATGTTGAGCAACCAAAACGAGTACTGCCTAGTTCTTGGTTGCAAGCTTTTGGAAGGTCTGATATCTATATTTAGACTGGAGGAAGCGGAGTATGACAAAAGCACTCAAGCGGAGTGTGGGACGTTTCATTACATTAATGTTATATGCTGGTTACAGTAGTTCTTCTGCTCCCAATTACTTTGATTCAATTACGGATTAATTTCCCTGGATGGGGATCCCCCTCTGTTCACAGAGGCCCTGTCCTGGGTGGAGGCACGGCCAACTTTATTATTAATCTCTCTTTTCCACTTAGCGAAGATTCTGGTTCTCTTATTTTCTTACAGGTTTAGCGCAATATCCTGTTTGAGGAGCACCGTTTCCCATACTCCCCTCCCCCAAAAGAGGGCTACATATGGAACAGCAATAAATGAAAAAGTGGCACCAAAATGTACTTTTTGCTCTACTCTCAAAATTAGGACTGGCTCCCGATCATGTGACTACTGTGACAGCCAATCACAGTGGTCACGTGATCAGCTGGTCCTTCCCGTCCCCCAGGTGCAAAGACACTTTAACCACTTCAGCCCCGGAAGGTTTTACCCCCCTTCATGACCAGGCCATTTTTTGCGCTACAGCACTGCGTTACTTTTACTGACAATTGCGCGGTCGTGCGACGCTGTACCCAAATAAAGTTGATGTCTTTTTTTTTTTTTTTCCACAAATAGAGCTTTCTTTTGGTGACATTTGATCACCTCTGCGTTTTTTACTTTTGCGCTATAAACCAAAAAAGAGCGACAATTTTGAAACACAAAAAAACAAAAACAGCTACGTCTTGAATATTTACAGTCATTTTAGCAATAAAGTGAGCGTATATAAATCAATATAGTATATTCACATCTGTGATGCGGTTTTGAATGTTACATTTTTCAAATAAGCTGGACGCCAGCAGCAGGCGAATGCGATTCTGCGACACTCACCTCTTCACCCCCTTCTGTAAATCGCTGCTCTGGTCCCCGTCTGGGATCCCTTGTGGTCCTCCTGCCTCCCTCAGTCCTGACAAATTTGCTGAAAGACAAATGGAATGAATGCAGAGTGAAAAACATGATCGTTATTATTTCCCAAATCTGACCTCCGGCCTTCCCTTCAGTCTTACACAGTTGCACCGGCTCCTCCCCTGGGCTGAAATGGCTTCCTCTGATTTCACTGCACACTGTGAGCTTCTCACAGCTGTAGAAAGTCAGATAGAGTCTGCTTCACTTCCTGGCTGAAGGATGTCCAGCATCATCTAGCCCTTTCATCCCCAAGCCTGACAGACCCTGGTTTGCCCCTTACATTAATTGGATTTCAGTTCTTTCAATCATAGAGGCTCAGCTTCATAGGCGTGCGCAGGGGGTGTGCGGAGTGTGCCTGGGCACACCCTAATCACCCCTCTGCACCAGGACCACTGATAAGGCAGTGCAGCTCTCCCTTCTGTACTGGGCCCGGGGTCCTATCAGTTCCAAAGGGGGGCCCCGGGCACCTGCTGAGCAGGAGGACCGCCTGTACTGCCTTATTGCAGACACCGATCCTCTTGTTCCTCTTCCTGCAGCACTGACAATTTTTTATTCTCCTCATCTTCCTCCCTCCTCCAGCTGTTTTGCAGGGGGGATCGGAGGGAAGGGACCGGTAAATGTAATTTACTGGTCCCTTCCTTTTCTGAATGAACACAGCGATCGGTAACAATCGCTCCTGTGTCCATTCATCATTGAAGTATAGTAAACCGTGTTTACTATGCTTCAGTTTGTGAATAAATTGGAAGCCCGTAAGTGCTTCCTATTCATTCATCTGTGCAGCTGAGGCTCAATCTTAAAATGTGAGACATTAGGGGTCTGTTTAGGCCCCTGATATTTCACCAAAGCCCCCCACCCCCCAACAGGGCACTTAAAAATGTACAAATAAATAAATAAAAATTAAAAGAATAATAATATAAAAAAAAATAAAATAAATAAAAACCTATGCTCAGCATCACGTGTGCGTTACCTAGGGTGGTCTACAGATAGTCTACTTAGGAACATCCATTCCTCCCGTTATTATCCACCGACATGCACAGACTTTGACATTCATCTCATGAAGGGGAAAAGGAACATGTGAAGGAAGGAGAAATACGGCTAAAAAAATGTGAACTGACCCGGAGAGGGAAGAAGAAACATTGACAAATGATGTTAAGAGAGGAGCTCGGTGCTCATAAAACTCACCAGGACTTGGGCGCCCGATCCTCACACTGGGGGAGGGGTCACTGTACGGACCCATCCCGGCCTTACTGATGCACGCGATGCGGAAGGAGTACAGGTGACCCTCGGACAGGTTATGTGTGGAGTAACAGCAGTCAGAAATGTCCAGTGTCAGGGCTCGCCATTCCTCACCTGTGAAAGAGACAAGAAAATCAGGAAACAAAAATGGAAAGAAGAAGCGAAGGGGGGGGATAGGAGGAAAGGAGGCGAGAGAAGAGGAGAGAAGGAGAGAAAAGGTAGACAAGAGTAAAAGAAGTTGGGCAAGAGAGTGAGAGGAGAGAATAGGAGAGGGAGAGGAGGAGAAAGGAGTGTAGAAGAGAGGGAAAGGAGAAGAGATAGACAGAGGAGGAGATGGAGGGGTGAGGAGAGGGAGCAGAGGGATGAAGAGAGGGAGCAGAGGAGGGGAGCGGAGAAGAGGGAGCGGAGGAGAGGGAGCGGAGGGGCAAGGAGAGGGAGTGGAGGAGAGGGAGTGGGGGAGAGGTAGTGTGGAGGGATGAGGAGAGGGAGCAGAGGAGATGGAGTGGAGGGGTGAGGAGAGGGAGTGGAGGAGATGGACCGGAGGGGTGAGGAGAGGGAGCGGAGGAGAGCTAGCGGAGGGGTGAGGAGAGGGAGCGGAGGAGAAGGAGTGGAGGAGAGGGAGTGGAGGAGAGGGAGAGGAGGGGTGAGGAGAAGGAGCGGAGGAGAGGGAGCGGAGAAAGGAAGGGTGAGGAGAGGGAGAGGAGGAGAGGGAGCAGAGGAGAGGGAGCAGAGGAGAAGGAGCAGAGGGATGAAGAGAGGGAGCAGAGGAGGGGAGCGGAGAAGAGGGAGCGGAGGAGAGGGAGCGGAGGGGCAAGGAGAGGGAGTGGAGGAGAGGGAGTGGGGGAGAGGTAGTGTGGAGGGATGAGGAGAGGGAGCAGAGGAGATGGAGTGGAGGGGTGAGGAGAGGGAGTGGAGGAGATGGACCGGAGGGGTGAGGAGAGGGAGCGGAGGAGAGCTAGCGGAGGGGTGAGGAGAGGGAGCGGAGGAGAAGGAGTGGAGGAGAGGGAGTGGAGGAGAGGGAGCGGAGGAGAGGGAGCGGAGGAGAGGGAGAGGAGGGGTGAGGAGAAGGAGCGGAGGAGAGGGAGCGGAGAAAGGAAGGGTGAGGAGAGGGAGAGGAGGAGAGGGAGCAGAGGAGAGGGAGCAGAGGAGAGGGAGCAGAGGAGAAGGAGCAGAGGAGAGGGAGCAGAGAAGAAGGAGCAGAGGAGAGGGAGCGGAGGAGAGGGAGCGAAGGAGAGTGAATGGAGGGGTGAGGAGAGGGTGCGGAGGAGAGGGAGCGGAGGTGAGTGAGCGGAGGTGAGTGAGCGGATGTGAGTGAGCAGAGGGATAAAGAGAGGGTGCGGAGGAGAGGGAGCTGAGGAGAGTGAGCGGAGGGGTGAGGAGAGGGTGTGTAGGAGAGGGTGTGTAGGAGAGGGTGTGTAGGAGAGGGAGCGGAGGAGAGGGAGTGGGAGGGGAGGGAGCAGAGGAGAGGGAGAGGAAGGGTGAGGAGAGGAGGTGTGAGAATGAGGAGGGGTGGGGAGAGGAAGGGGAGGGGGGAGAGGACAGGTGAGAAGAAATAGGGGAGGGGTGAAGGGAGGGAGATGGGGTGTGAGGGGAGGGAGAGGAGGGGTGAGGGGAGGGATGAGAAGGAGAAGAAGGGTGAGGAGAATAAGGGTGAGGAGAGGAAGGTGAGGGGTGAGGGGAGGAAGGGGAGGGGTGAGGAGAGGGAGAGAAGGGTCAAGAAGAAGGAAAGGTGGGGTGAGGAGAGGGAGAGGAGGGGTGAGGAGGGGCAAGAAGGAGAGTAAGGGTGAGGAGACGTTAGTGAAGAAGAGAAAGCAGATAAGAGTAAAAGGAGTTGGACAGGAGAATGAGCAGAAAGAAGAGGAGATGGAAAAGAGGAGAAAGATAGGGAAAGGAGAGGGCGATGAGGGGGGAGATGAAGAGGAGAGGTAGAAGAGAGGGGAGGAAAAAAGAGAGACAGGTTATGGTGAGGAGAAGAGGGTTAGGACAGGGAGCGGAGGGGCGAGGAAAGGGAGGAAAGGGAGGAGATGGAGAGTAGAGGGAGAGGAAGGGTAGAGGGAGAGGAGAGGGAGGGTGAGTTGAGGAGGAGGAGAGGGAGAGTGAGTTGAGGGAGAGGAGAGGGAGGGTAAGTTGAGTGGGAGAGGAGCAGAGAAAGAAACAGAGAAAGAGAGGAAATGTGTCGTTAAAAATGGGGAGGAGACAGAAGAAAAGACTACAGAGGAGGGAGAGGAGAACAAAAGAGAGAAAGGAGAAAATTGAAGAGGAAAGGAGAGATGGAAATAAAAAGGAGAGGTAGAGGAAGGGAGAGAGGGCACAGGTGACAGTTCTGTTGGAAAGTAAGGATGAGCTCAGGCGTGTTCGGAAGGAAGTCGGCACTGCGGAGCGCTAATCACAGGCAGTCAGACATTTCCCGATCTCTGCAGCCGCGCATCGGGACAATGGGGGAGATTTACTAAAACTGGAGAGTGCAAAATCTGATGCAGATCTGCATAGAAACCAATCAGCTTCCAGGTTTTATTGTCAAAGTTTAATTGAACAAACTGAAGTTAGAAGCTGATTGGCTGCCATGCACAGCTGCACCAGATTCTGAGTGCTCCAGTTTAAGCAAAATCTCTCCCAATGTCTCACTGCTTGTGATTAGCGCTCCGCAGTGCCGACTTCCTAGCGGGCTCTGCACGTGCGGTTTGCGAAACACGCCTGAGCTCATCCTTATTGGAAAGTGAAGGAACAGAAAAGAAAATGGAGAGGGAAAGGAAGGAAAAACTCGCCCTCTTTTCTGTACTGGAGGAAGTAGGTGACTGGTGTGTTGGACTCCACAGGTTTCCATACGAGGAGCGCTCCATCCCTGTACACCTGGGCAACATCAGGGCTGGTGGGACAGCATGGGATTTCTGAAAGCAGTGCAGTTTTTAATGAATGAATACATTGAGTTCCTTACCCTGTCTATATATGTTATACTCATGATTTTTTCACCTGCCTGAGCGCCATTATAACGATCACTTACCGGCTTTTTTTAAAATGCAGCAGGTGGAAGCACTGCCAAGAAGGTTGGTGGCCACACAAGCGTAGATACCAAAATCTTGGGAGTTGACCACCAGGATGGTGAGAAGATGATAGTTCTTCAGGGTGGAGGAGATGAGGACTCGCTCGTTACCCTGAATGGTGACCCCATCTGGAACGAGAGGGGACAGTCACTGGTGAAGATCAGAGCTGTGGTTCCACAGCAGTAAAACTGGGCTCTGGGCAAAAATGTTTAAAAAGCCTTCACAATTGGTTTTGTAGATAAACATTGACCGTTATAAACATTATGCCTTTTTTTTTTTCTTTTGCTAAAATGTTTACCAATAAAACTAGAAACGTAAAAAGTACAATTCCAATTCAATTAAAAAATACATTGCCCAGTTTGCCCACCTTCATGCATAGCAGCTCCGCCCAGTGCTCAGACTCCGAGGCTGCTGACCCCCCTATAACACATGGACCACAGGAAGGATGGTCGGGACTCAGGATAGCATTCAAAAATAATCTCCCCTTTATTAAAAACACATGTACAATTGCTGTAAAACATCCAACGCATTTCGGAGCCATGATTAACCCCATGACCTCTGGAAGATTTACCCACCTTCCTGACCAGGTCGTTTTTTGCGATACAGCACTGTGCTACTTTAACTGACAATTGCGCGATTGAGTGACGCTGTACCCAAATAAAATGTATGTCCTTTTTTCCCTACGAATAGAGCTTTCTTTTGGTAGCATTTGCGGTTTTTATTTTTTGCGGTATAAACAAAAAAAGACTAAAAAAAAAAATATTTTTTACTTTCTGCTATAAAACATATCCAATAAAAAAAACGTAAAATCGAATTTCTTCATCAGTTTAGGCCAATCTGTATTCTCCTACATATTTTTGGTAAAAAAAAAAGAATCCCAATAAGTGTAAAATAATTGATTTGCGCAAAAGTTATATCGCCTACAAACTATGGGATATATTGATGGAATTTTTAATTTTTGTAAAATTTTTTGTACTAGTAATGGTGGCAATCAGCGACTTATAGTGGGACTGCGATATTGCGGCGGACAAATCGGACACTAACTGACGCTTTTTGGGGACCAATGACACTAATACAGTGATCAGTGCTAAAAAAATATGCACTGTCACTGTACTAATGACACTGGCAGGGAAGGGGTTAAACATCTAGTGCGATTAAAGGGTTAACTGTGTGCCTAGCCAGTGCTTGTGTACTGTGGGGGGAGGTACTTTTACTAAAAAGGAACATGCTTTGCAGGAACACATGATCCATGCCTTCCCTACTGACAGAACGGTGATCTGCTATGTTTACTGTCAGGTCTGTGCTCAGCTGTCGGCTAATTGCCAGCTCCTATCTCTCTCCACAGTTACTCAGCTGTTGATGATATCCTGCTCGCCAGTCCTGCCTACTTAAGCCGTTCAGCCCAGTGGATCTCTGCCTTCGCCTTGGTCACATCACTGAAACTATCTCCTGCGATCTTGTTCAAGACTTGTTTTGCTGACATCCCTTCTGGCTCCGGATCCTGCTTGCTGTTCCACTACATTGATCCCTGACTTCTGGCTTGGCTGACTATCCGTTCCGGTTACTGAACTTTGGCTATGTTTTGACTACGGTTGTTCTTTTTACTTTTATTATTAAACAAGTGTAATTTAACTGTACTTCTGTCTTGGTCTGATTTCATGGATTCTGACATTTACATAGGAAGATCATTGTTTGGGCTCTCTGCCTAATGATCAGGCGGGTGCCAGCGGACATTGAGTCCATGGTACCCACGTGTAAAATCACAGTGCAAGCGGGTCACCGGCATTGAGCATGAACGCCCCAGACCCGGAAGTGCAGGATCATGTACTAGATACACGATCCTGTGCAAAAGAGCCGCCTCGCCACCATATAAGTAAGTTATACGGTGCACAGTCGGTTAAGGCCTGATGGGCGAAACGCGTTGGGGGGTTGTACATGTGTTTTCAATCAAGGTTTAGATTATTTTTGGATGCTATCCCAAGTGCCGACCATCCTTCCTGCTATCCAGTTTGTACCGATATGGGACCTTAAACTTAAAGGGTATGTATACCCAAAACCTATTTTTTTAGTAAGTTTGGCATCCTCACTGTATATAGTTTTCCTAAGCAAATATATTTTTTTATGTGTTGCAAAGTATCTTACCTGGATATCCTGCCAGTAACAGCACTGAGCAGCTGCCTCCAAATCAGTAGCCTGCCATGTACATTCCAAGTGGCCGATGGGCTGCCTATCAGTTAGTCGGGTCAACAGACAACTGAAGGAGCACATTAGACATGTGTACTGCCAAAAAATGTGTTTGTTTTTGTTTCATTCGGTTTTTTTTTTGTTTGTTTTATGCTTTTCGGGTCATTTGTTATGATCGAAATTCCTAAATTCGAAAATTCGTAAATTCGAAGATTCGCAAATTCGAAAAATCATAAATTCGAAAGTTCGAAGATCCGAAAATTCAGCAAAATTTGAAATAATAAGTAACTAAATAGCTAACTAATAATAACTACCCTGTTTCCCCCAAAATAAGACCTAGCGTGATTGTCGGTGATGGCTGCAATATAAGCCCTACCCCCCAAATAAGCCCTACCCTGAAAATAAGACCTACAAGGTCTTTAACTAGAGCTTATTTGGGGGGTAGGGCTTATATTGCAGCCATCACCGACAATCACGCTAGGTCTTATTTTTGGGGAAACAGGGTAACTATGAAATTATAGGTATTGGAATTTTCTTTCAAATTTGGCTGTTAGTCAACTTAACGAATACGAATTTATATGAAGTTATGAATCATCTGAAAAAATAAATGCCGCATCTAAACAAATGCAACGGAACAAATTAATAATAATAAATAATAATAATAATAAAAATGTTTATTATTATTATTATTATTATTGTTATTTATTATTATTAAGTTACATTCCATTAGTTTGGACACGGCATTAGTTATTTCGGATATATCGTAACTTTGGATAAATTCGTATTCGTTTCATTCACTAACAGCCAAATATGAAAGGAAATTCCAATACCTATCATTTATTAGTAATAGTCAAGTTATTATTAGTTAGTTATCATTTTGAATTTTCGGGTTTTTCGAATTTTCGGATTTTCGTTCTTTTGAATTTTTGTACTTATTTTCCGATTTTTTTAATTTTCAAATTTTTGAATTTACGAATTTTCAAAATTTAGGAATATTCAAAAAAATTCATCAAACGGGTTTTCGTTAATCCGGATATTTCTGAATTAACGAATTTGTCGAAATTCTTTAAAAAATGAATTCGGAATGACGCAAATTGCACACGTCTAGAGCACATGTGGCAGTCTGCTGGGGGTTTAGCAAACAGAAAGAACTGTTACTGGCGGGATCTCCAGGGGGAGGGAGGAACCACGGAAGGCCAAAATATAAGCAGACTAAACCTCAGCTTTAAGTATTAATAAAAGGTGACCTTTTTTTTTAGCTGTTGTTTTATACAGACAGAATGCCAAGCCTTCCAAACCGGAATTTGAGTTCACCTTTAAACCATTCTACGTTTGTCACCGGCTGCGCCGTTCTGCAGGATAATGTCACCAAGTGACCCACCACCACCGTCTGGTCTGTCAGTTCCTCCACAAAAGCCGGTGCTGCAAAGATAGACAAATGATGATAAACAGTAAAATTATCTGTACATGGCTTCATCAGTCTAACAATCTGTATTTCAGGTCTGTATGGTCTCAGTGTAGCCAATCAGATCCAAACTCTGCACTGGAAAAAAAAGTCAAGAGAACACAACGCTGAATTTGATTGGTTGGAAAAGGGCAGTGCTACTCAACCCCTATGTGACTAATGGAAGGACGGGTCTTCCAGACTTCCAGAATGCTTGGGAGCCACAGACCCAGAATAAGCATGCGGTATGATAGCCAGGGAGGGCTTTCTCAATAAGAGAGGTCACAAATCCACCAATGTAAGGAGCCACTGTAACCAATGTAATTCCCACTGACCACCAATGTAAGGAGCATTTTTCTCTCCGATCAACAATGTAAGGAGCCTTCTTCTCAGCGCCCCATCATTATTACAAGTGGGAGGAATAGTGCCCCATTATTGGTATTAATTGGAGGAATAGTGCCCCATTATTGGTATCAATTGGAGGAATAGTGCCCATCATTGGTATTAGTGGGAGGATCAGTGCCCCATCATTGGTGTCAGTGGGAGGAATAATGCCCCATTATTGTTGTCATTGGCAGGAATTATTCCACTATAGGGCCAAATAAAAGCAAGCAAACGGCTGCATCCATCCAGTGAGCTACAGTCTGGAGACCACTGCCATAGGCATTTGCCATTTTTTTCCCATAAAATCCTTGGTTTTCACTTTTCCCTGGTATTCCCTGCGTTGTCAAAGACTTTCAAGGCAGGATCACCAGGTACTATTTTCCAGAAGCTGCAATCTATATACAGTATACAGTGTACACCCCCCACATTTTTGTAAAATGGCCTTTTTTCACTTAGGGGTGTACTGACTTTTGTTGCCAGTGGTTTAGACATTAATGGCTGTGTGTTGAGTTATTTTGAGGGGACAGCAAATTTACACTGTTATACAAGCTGTACACTCATTACTTTACATTGTAGCCAAGTGTCATTTCTTCAGTGTTGTCACATTAAAAAAGATAGAAGAAAATATTTACAAAAATCTGAGGGGTGTACTAATTTTTGTGAGATACTGTATGCGAGATTCTAGTCACTGGGTTTAGATCTACTTTAATTGTAAGTTTAGCATTGTTATACACCATAGTAACCCTATACAGAGCATTTGGAGTACCGCCACTACTATTACCTTTATCCTTTACTGAAAGGGAGGGCAGTCTGAAGGAAGACAGTCCTTTCTTCTTGGGTGGCACAGATACTCCGATGGTGGTGGCTTGTTCAGGTACAGGGACTTTATGGGCTTCGGAGGTGCCTGTGGCTAAAAGCAGTTATTTGTCAATCAGGATTCACATTCAATTGATAATACAATGCTGTGCTATCCTATATCTGACGGACAGCTAATACAGCAGATCAGAGCTCTGAACATGACGGTTATGAACTATGCCTGATGATTTTGCACCTTTAGGGAAGTAAAGTTTTATTTTCTAGGATGAGATCCTCACAAGGTTTGAGAAATAAATTGTATATACAAAAAAGGGCCGTGCAAGGGAGTTCATTCCTCCTCTTTGCTGGGGTTTCTCTGGAGTGCCTGGCTAATCTTTGGAATTGCTTCCTATGTGTCCACCATTGCTGAGATTTGGCTGATCTGAATGATCACTGTTACTTCTATATATCATCATCTGATCAGTGACTGTTATATAAATCTCACAGACTGATTGGAGTCGTATGTAAGCCTTGGTGGCCCAGGATTTTGGGTTTTGGGTTCATCCCATGGCTGCTTGGTTGCCACATGCATATTTGCCTCCTATGTCTCCTGAAAAAATAGATTTATGATCCCAGGAAACACATTTCAGATTTTTCCCATCCCACAGCAGGATTCAGCTTCAAATGAAAATCGAAATAATCTTTAGGTTCAGGACTGCTAAGACATCTACGCTTACTGATCAATGGGGTGGTTGAGGTTATCCATACCTCCCGACTTTTTGAGATGGAGGTTATCCATATAGGGGCACTAATGTAATATATGTGGAATATATGTAGTCTGCTAATATGTGTGTTTGTATGAACTTAAAGCGGGGGGTCCACCTAAACCGCCAAAAAAAAAAAATATTAAAAGCCAGCAGCTACAAATACTGCAGCTGCTGACTTTTAATACATGGCCACTTACCTGTCCCAGGGTCCAGCGATGTCGGCAGGAGACGCCGAGAACCCGCTCAGTTCTCGGCAGCTGCCGCCGCCATCCTAGGTGAGGGAATCGAGAAGTGAAGCGTTGCGGCTTCACTTCCCTGTTCCCTACTGCGCATGCGCGAGTGGCGCTGCGCATCGTAACCGGTCCCCGCTATCTCCTGGGAGCTGTTTGTTTCCCAGGAGACAGCGCGGAGGGACAGGAAGAGGCATAGACTCCCATGGGAGTCTATGCCGGAAGTGGGTGCAAATACCTGTCTTAGACAGGTATCTGCACCCCTCTCCCCCCTGAAAGGTGCCAAATGTGATACCGGAGGGGGGGGGGAGGGTTCCGAAAAGCGGAAGTTCCATTTTTGTGTGGAACTCCGCTTTAAAGAGGAAGTTCACTGCTGAGGGGGGGCAGTTTGGTATCTTTGCCCTGGGTGCTGGATGGCCTTGTCCAGGCACTGCCCACTCTACCCCCCAAAATAATAACATGCCAAATGTAGCAGTGGTGGGGAGAACTGTCGCGCTGTCTCCTGGGAAACAAACAGCTCCCAGGAGATAGCGGGGACCGGTTACGATGCGCAGCGCCACTCGCGCATGCGCAGTAGGGAACAGGGAAGTGAAGCCGCCGCCATCCTAGGTGAGGGAATCGAGAAGTGAAGCGTTGCGGCTTCACTTCCCTGTTCCCTACTGCGCATGCGCGAGTGGCGCTGCGCATCGTAACCGGTCCCCGCTATCTCCTGGGAGCTGTTTGTTTCCCAGGAGACAGCGCGGAGGGACAGGAAGAGGCATAGACTCCCATGGGAGTCTATGCCGGAAGTGGGTGCAAATACCTGTCTTAGACAGGTATCTGCACCCCTCTCCCCCCTGAAAGGTGCCAAATGTGATACCGGAGGGGGGGGGGGAGGGTTCCGAAAAGCGGAAGTTCCATTTTTGTGTGGAACTCCGCTTTAAAGAGGAAGTTCACTGCTGAGGGGGGGCAGTTTGGTATCTTTGCCCTGGGTGCTGGATGGCCTTGTCCAGGCACTGCCCACTCTACCCCCCAAAATAATAACATGCCAAATGTAGCAGTGGTGGGGAGAATGGGAAGTCTTAAAGAGGAACTTCCCCTTTTTGGTTGACCTTCCGCTTTAAGGTATAACTAAAGGCACATCTTCTTTTTTTTTTTTTGGATAGACTGGAGAGCGATTAGAACCCCTTTCAGGCTTTTTTTTTTTTGCTGTCTGTGCCCCTTGGGAATCTCCCCTGGGAGATTCACCATCTCTTGTTCTTTTTACTGTTGTGACCAAAAGTGAAAGCAAATCCTAAATTTTGGATTGTCTCAAAGCATAGGCGTGCGCAGCCTATTGCATTAGGGTGTGCACCCTTAAGCTCAAACACACATGCGTGTGCGGGTGTCTACATATATATGACCCCGGCACATTGATCTCCCTGCCGGCACAGTGGAAGAGAAGAGTATAAACACTTCCCCTATGGCAGAGCCGTTAAGAGGGAGATCTTTCCCCTGTTTTTGCTGCTACACAGAGCGATAACATGACTGGGCACACCCGGCACACCCTGTGCGCACGCCTATGTCTCAAAGTCAGTATGAAAGGGAAAAACACCTTCCAATAGAGAATCTTGAGAAAACCTCAAGTGAAAGGGATCCTCTCTTAGACAGCTGTCAATGGAACAGGTGTCTCCACTGGAAGGTTTCACTTCATATCCTGACAACTGAAGGATTTTCTATCACTTTCAGTCTTAAGCCCCATACACACTATCAGATTTTCTGCTGTTTTTTTCCTTCAGATTTACCAAAACCATATAATATGAGATATGAGATCAAACCTTAGGAGTTTCAATTTGTATGCAATCAGGCAGGCCCTTGCACCTTTTGGTAAATCTGAAGACAAAAATCAGCAGAAAATCTGATAGTGTGTATGGGGCTTTAGTGACAATTGTTACCCCATGCAAATAGAGGGAACCTGACAGAGGATCTAATCCTTACACACTCCATTCAAAAAAAAAACAAAAACAACTTTGGATTAAGATGGAGTTTAACAATTTTTTCTCTTTAATTCCTTTCTTTTGTTATCCAGATGCAACCTCCATAGTATGAAGCATGTTTAGTGGAAACTTGGGCATCTTTTTTCTAACTTCAAATGCGATAGGACAACACGGTGCCTCTGCTGCTCTAAAATTTCAACAAGTGCTGTCAACCCTGACAGTTGGACTACGGAACTACAACTATCTCCCGATGCTCTCTGTCCCACTCCACATACACTATATTACCAAAAGTATTGGAACTACTTCTCCCAAGAGCCTATTCTGTATGCAGTGTGCATACTCATTGGAGTCAAGGCAGCAACACTGTTTGGTTGGGAAAGAAATCAATGTATATAAACTATATTGCCAAAAAGTATTGGAACACCTGCCTTTACACGCACACGAACTTTAATGGCATCCCAGTCTTACTCCGTAGGGTTCAATATTGAGTTGGCCCACCCTTTGCAGCTATAACAGCTTCAACTCTTCTGGGAAGGCCGTCCACAAGGTTTAGGAGTGTGTCTATGGGAATGTTTGACCATTCTTCCAGAAGAGCATTTGTGAGGCAGGCACTGATGTTGGACAAGAAAGCCTGGCTCGCAGTCTGAGCTCTAATTCATCCCAAAAGTATTCTATCGGGTTGAGGTTAGGACTCTGTGTAGACCATCAAGTTCCTCCACCCCAAACTCGCTCATTCATGTCTTTATGGACCTTGCTTTGTGCACTGGTCCTAATCATTTGGTGGAGGGGGGGATGATGGTTTTGGGGTTGTTTTTCAGGGGTTGGGCTTGGCCCCTTAGTTCTAGTGAAGGGAACTCTTAAGACGTCAGCATACCAAGACATTTTGGAAAATTTCATGCTCCCAACTTTGTGGGAACAGTTTGGGGATGGCCCCTTCCTGTTCCAACATGACTGCGCACCAGTGCACAAAGCAAGGTCCATAAAGACATGGATGAGCGAGTTTGAGGTGGAGGAACTTGACTGGCCTGCACAAAGTCCTGACCTCAACCCGATAGAACACCTTTGGGATGACTTAGAGCGGAGAC
This sequence comes from Lithobates clamitans, assembly GCA_037952925.1. Taxonomy (NCBI): domain Eukaryota; kingdom Metazoa; phylum Chordata; class Amphibia; order Anura; family Ranidae; genus Lithobates; species Lithobates clamitans. The sequence goes on along the minus strand of JBBGZY010002268.1, from coordinate 106,108 downwards.
TGCAAATCAGGCCTTCTCATCCAACAGCAGTGTCTGACCTCGCAAATGCGTTTCTGGAAGAATGGTCAAACATTCCCAATGACACACTCCTAAACCTTGTGGACGGCCTTCCCAGAAGAGTTGAAGCTTTTATAGCTGCAAAGGGTGGGCCAACTCAATATTGAACCCTACGGACAAAGACTGGGATGCCATTAAAGTTCATGTGTGTGTAAAGGCAGGTGTCCCAATACTTTTGGCAACATAGTTTATATACATTGATTTCGTTCCCAACAAAACAATGTTGCTGCCTTGACTCCAATGAGTATGCACACTGCATACAGAATAGGCTCTTGGGAGAAGTAGTTCTGGGGGTGTTAATGGGAACTGACCTCCCTGCAGAAAACCTAGTGATGATGTCACGGAGAGTTATAAAAGCTGTTTCCATTTACTGGAAAAAGGTAAATGAAAAAAAAGGACGAAAAATACCTATTGATCCTGCCAGTAATCCAGTGCTGTCCTGTTCACACTGCAATCTTAACAATTTATAAGGAAGCGCGTTGGGGCTGTGTGTTGGGAGTGTTATGAAGATGAGGAGGGGGAGGTGTTCTGTAGTTCTAACACACTTCATGTCCTAGGGTGATAATGCTGCTCCTTCATAGATTCAGTACAGTGAGTTAGCGTTGTTACCCTACGACAGGAAGTGTGCTGCTGGCAGGATCAACCAATAAAAATAAAGGGGAAATAAACCTGAAAAAATAAAACAAATGCAGCCACCACATCTGAATTATGGTAAACTGCAATATCTTACATTTTTGTTCATAGGTTTGGATACACTTAAGTTTTGAAAACTAACTTAATTTTTATTTTTGTTTTGGATGAGAAATAACGACAATTTCTGTTATTTTTTTTTTCTATCCATGACCCCACTAGGGAGATTTACCCCTTTCACCCTGTCCAGGGATGGACTGGGCCGGGGGCAAGGGGGCATTTTGATGCCCTGCTTCTGCCACAGACATACTTAAAGGCTTCCTGGTGAAGAAGAGTAAAAAGTCCCCGGTGTTGTCCTACCGAGTGCAAAATGAGGAGAAGGACAGAGCGCAGGCCACTCCCCCACCCGGCATGGATGGTGTATGCCGTGTCCCAGCAGAGGCCAGCTCCATGCCCCACTGGAGGCTCTCCTCCCCCCACCAGCCCCACCTCCCCGGTCCCCCCCCACCCGCAGTCCCCGGCCACCTCCTGCTGGCTAGTTCGGAAACCCGGAGTCGGAGCAGAAGGCCCTGTCCAGCCCAGCCTGCCCATTGAGCAAAAACCTAGAGCTGAGCTTCAGCCTAGGATGGGAGTTGGGAGTAGGCAGGGAAGAGGGAGATTGGAAGGGGGGCCGAGTCTCTGCACCACGGGCCTCTGTGATGTACTTGCCCCAGGGCCAAAGGTTGCCAGTCAGCCCCCGATCCTGTCCCGGTGACATTCAAACAATAAATATGGGGTGTGGATGTACCTGGGACAACCACCTGGGCAGACTTGAAAGACCACTTGGGCTTTTTACCACCATCATTCTTCTATGTTTCTAGATAAGTATTGACAGCAATAAAAACATTGTGACAAGGTCTAGCTCTTCCTGACTGTACAAAAGATGTATATATTTTTTTTTCTGTGTCCCCAATGGAGAGATTTCCCATCACTTCCTGATCTGACATAACCCTGCAGAGACTCTAGCCCTTTCCCACACTAGCCTTCCAATTTTGACTGACCCTTTAATTCATAGACAGCCTACTTATGTGACTCACCGTCTTTTCCATTCCCTTGCTTTTTTTTGATGATTCGCGAAATGTTAGCAACCGAAGCCTTGACTTTCTGTTTCAGGCTGGACTCCGCAGATTTCGGCTCAGACTTTCCATGAGGTCGGAAGAGTTTAATGCGTTTTCTGGAGGATTTGCGCTCTTTCAGCGCAGTCTTGCCAGGATCAGAGGGCTGCAATGGCTGTAGGGGAGTAGCAGTCTTTGTTTCCTTTGCTGCTCCTTTCACTGAGGTTTCCATTGCCGCAGTGTTAAAGTGTTGCTGAAACGTTAAAATATCATAAAAATCATTGAGATGAGTAGAATCAAATGGAACAAGCTTCATTTTGTTGGAATCATTTGAAGATGAATCACGGTGGATCCCTCCAATCTCCACAAGCGATACTTCTGAATGGCGTCCAGTTTCCTCCAAGTCAGAGAAATTATCAGACCTCCTCCCTGTCCCGGAGCTATCAGAATGAGAAATAAAGGTTTTGCTAGAGCTGCAACTTTCTACGGTGAACTCTTCAAAGTGTTCAAGGGGTGCAGGTGACACACGGGCCTGAGATAGAGATTCATAATAGCTGCACTGTGAGACTGATGTAATTGGTGGTTCTTTTATAGGTTCGTCCAAAGGACTGGGCTCTGTTTCCATGGCTTGCAACTCTCCCGTGAAATGTCCAACATCTTGCAGTTTCGGTGGTTCCTTGGTCTGATCAACTAAGGATGGAAAAGTTGGGTCTCCTTGGCTTGTCTCCCTTTGTTCGTTGACCAACACCTCCATCTCTTCAGACAAAGAAGACATCTCACCTACGAGTTCATCTAGAGTGGCACATTGTTCGTCTGAATATACCGAAAACTGCAAGTCTTTGGCAGGAATTTGCACGCTATCTCCCTGAACAGTTATGCCACTTTCTAATGTGTGAGCCGAAGAAACTAACAGATTGTCATCTCTCTCAAATGTGTGGTCTATGCATGGCTTTAATTTGTGTTCATGATCAGGTCTGTCTGTTATAACTAATTCCGTCGGAGTTCTGTCTGGAAAGACTGAATCCAGCACAGGTTCTGGTTGCATCATCATTGTGGGACATTCAACAACTTGTTGACTTGTGGTGTCCTTTGATAAGGATAAAATGTCTCCAGCACCTTGATGTATCACTGCTAGTCTTGAATTGTCTTCCCTAAAGTGTACAAGCTGGATTTGTCCTTCTTCATAGATCTTAGTCTCTTCTTCTCCCTCCTCGTCTTTTGGGAAGAATTTATTAACTCTATTAGATGTCCTTTCTATTGGAGCATCTGAGACAAGGAATTCATTTCTCTGGGAAGTTGTGTGGACAGTAAACTTCACTCCAGTTTGTAAATCTGTAGGCTGCTCCTTTTCTTTAGAGGCTTTTCTTGGAGATTGAGGTGTTGGACCTACATCTGTATCTTTTATCCCCATCGAGGAAGGTTTTGCTACCGATTCCGACTCTGTCATTTGCTTTGGCTTAATAAAAGCGATTATTGTACTTTCTTCTCCTCCCAGCACAGCAGAAGATGACTTTGCTCTACATTCAGCAGTTTCTTGTAAAGGTTGTTGATGGAACACTGCGATAATGGTATTATCCCTATCGGAAGGTGGTGCTGAAAGGGGCCTCTGTGTTGAAGATACCTTCTGAGGTGCAGTCCAGTTCTCTTCAGAATGCGGTTTTGTGATGGCGGTATCTGATTTGTTAAGTGCATCTCTTGAAGTTTTTGTGGAAATGTGATCTTTCTCTTCCACAACCGTTCCTTTGTAAACACTCAAGGGTCTTGATCTGTAGTCATCCAGGGAACGACTTCTGCTGGAAACTTTAAAGGAAGACCTTAACGATACTTTTGCCAGGTCAAAAGATGCAGATTTTTTCAGGGAGCCCATTTGGTCCATCTGGGAGGGATCCTGAGACAGTATTCCCTGCTCCATTGCAAACTGCTCCAACAACGGCTCCCGTAATCCACTCAAAATTTTTTGTGAGTAGCCGGCTTTCATTAAACTCCTACGTGCTCTTTCTCTGTGCTTGTTGAAGTCTTTCTCCTTTGATGTGCCATCTCTGGGAGCTGTACCTTGTCCTTCACCAGCCTGGTTGTAAAAAGTGCTATTTATGATACTCTGCCTTGGTACACAAACTAATGATGGCTTTTCGGCTCCTCTTGGAATCAGTAAAGCGCTGTCTGCAGAAGTTCCTCTAATAAAAGACCCAGTTTTGGCTTTTTTGGAAGCTAGGCCGCCAACTTCGATAGTTGCAGCTCTGTACAACGGTAGCACTCCTGGTGACGTTTCTACAGAATGAACCAACATTTTTTCATCATCTTCCAGATCTTCTTGGCTTTCACCCAACCCAGAAGCCTTATCATGCTCTCTTTTACTTCCAATCATCGGAGAGGTGTCATGAACCGTTACATCTTTGCGTTCCATATTTTCTTCTTCTTGAGGTATGCATTTGGTGTCTTTGTCCATTTCAGGTTCCGGGGTGGATGGCTGTTGCAGACCGTCTTTTTCAGACATTTTGAAAATAGACAAGTGCAATTCCAGAGAAGGATTACAGTCCCTGGCGGTGGGGCTGACATCGCTCTCATTATCGGAAGAGGAGCCGCTACTACTAGAAGAACTGCTGCATTCCACTAAATGCCGTGGCACGCCCAATGACGTACTCTCCTGCTTTCCATTCAGAAGCTCCGGAATCGACCTCATCACCAGGATGGATTTGTAGCACATCAGCGAGCGCTGAAAACAAAGGCAAGAGTAATAATGATAATCAATTCAACCACACATCTTAATGCATTTAAAATTTACAATCATTGATTATTATTAATTAATTTACACAGAGCCATCATCCCAATGCACTGTTTAAAGTAATAATTATAGCAAAAGAGGAAAGTATAGGTAATAAAATAACATACATACTGTATAGGGGTGAATGTGTCCAGTTATTTCGTAAAATAGGTCCTACTCATATAAGCTTACATTCTACCGCATAAACAACAAAATTCAGTCTAGCGCCAGGAGATTGGGATATGAGTGTCTCTGGGAGAAATTTATAGTATCCTTTGGAAGACCAAAGAGCAGCAGTGTGGACAGACACACCAGTAGTGGTGTGAAACAATAAGCAAACGTACAAAAGTAGCCACAACTAAAAGCGCTGATCAGAAACATCCGGTGTAGACAAATTCTTATGCCCCGTACACACAATCGGATTTTCCGACAACAAATGTTGGATGTGAGCCTGTTGGCGGAAAGTCCGACCGTGTGTAGGCTCCATCGAACATTTGCTGTCGGACTTTCCGCCAACAAATGTTGGCTAGCAGGTCCTCAAATTTTCCGCCAACAAAACTTTGTTGACGAAATTTCCGATAGTGTGTACACGAGTCCGTCGCACAAAATTTCACGCATGCTCGGAATCAAGCAGAAGGAGCCCCACCGGTTATTGAACTTCCTTTTTCTCGGCTCGTCGTACGTCTTGTACGTCACCGCGTTCCCACATTCCTAATTGTTGGCCAACATTTGTGTGACGGTGTGTATGCAAGACAAGTTGGAGCCAACAACCTTCGAACAAAAATTCCACGGTTTTGTGGTCGGAAAGTCCGATCGTGTGTACGGGGCATTAGAGTCAATGTGATCAAATCAAAAAGCAGTTTATTGAAAGCTGTAGTAAAATTAATAATGAGCAACAATAAAAAAATCTCCTTGCATAGATGGAAAGGCTGGTGCGACTAAATCGCCATTTGCACAGTACCTTGTAAAAAAAGCAGAATTGTAACTTGCTGTATAAACCAATGCTGCAGTGGTGAACATCTCATGGCTCCAGAAAACTCCACTGTGACAGGACAGAGGCCAGATGGAGGGTCAGATATGTCCAACTCGGGCTCCGGTCGTGGGCGGCAAGGCAGCTGTGGAGAACGGGAAGCCAGGGAGCAGCGTTACCAAGATCTGGCTGATAGAAGCGTCTGAAGAAGGGCTCCGCCCCGAAACGCGTTTTCGTGTCAACATCCTCACATCTCCTTTCCTTCACCTCTCTGCGCTTCAAGCATCTTTCTGGATCCGGAATCTCCGAGTGCATGAGTTCACGCTCGGACGCTTCGTCCGGATCTTGAAAACGCTGCTCCCTGCCTTACCGTTCTCCACGGATGCCTTGCCGCCCACCAATGGAGCTCGGGTTGGACATATCCGACCCTCCATCTGGCCTCTGTCCTGTCACAGTGGAGTTTGCTGGATCCATGAGATGTTCAGCACCACAGCATTGCTTTATACAGCAAGTTACAATTCTGCTTTTTTTTACAAGGTACTGTGCAAATGGTGATTTAGTCCCACCAGCCTTTCCATCTATGCAAGGAGAATTTTTATTGTTGCTCATTATTGATTTTACTACAGTTTTCAAAAAACTGCTTTATGATTTGATCACGTTGACTCTATCTAAGAATTTGTCCACACCGGATGTTTCTGATCAGTGCTTTTAGTTGTGGTTACATTCTACCACAGCCACTCTCAACCAGTGTTCCATGGAACCCTAGGGTTCCTCCAGGGGTGGCTATGGGTTTCTTGAGCTGTGGCTAATGGACCCCTCATCTGACGGTACCTGCATAGTTCTAGGTCCAACGACACTTGGCAGAGCCAGCTGCATGACTGCAAGGGAGTTATTCTGGTCACCTCTGTAAGGGGGGGGGGGCATTCTTCCCACTTACTACCACCAATGTAAAGGGCATATTCCCAATGACTCCTGGTATACTTATCTTACTAGCGGTTCCCTAAGACCTGAAAATCATTTGAAGGGTTACTCTGGGGTAAAATTGTTGAGAAAGGCTGGTGTACAGAATATATTTTCATAACTTTAAGCAAATCCCTTTTTGACTTTTAATCTGACAAATACGTCACTTAAAGTGTATTTCTACACCAGCCTTTATCAACCCTTTTTTTTTACATAGAGTGGTTGTCTCCAATCTCCTGCCTGGGGGCTAGATGCGCCCATTTGCTTGCTGTTATTTCATCCGCTGATACCAACAGTGAGGGATAATTCCCCTCGCTGACACCAATGAAGGGGCACAATTCCTCCCAATGACACCAATGAAGGGGCACAATTCCTCCCAATGACACTAATGATGGGACAGGATTCCTCCCAATGATACCAACAATGGGGCCCAATTACTCCAATGATGGGACACAATTCCCCCCAATTACATAAACAATGGTGGGGCACAATTCCTCCCAATGACACCAATGATGGGACAGGATTACTCCCTATGACACCAACAATGGGGCCCAATTACTCCAATGATGGGACACAATTCCCTCCAATAACATAAACAATGGTGGGGCACAATTCCTCCCAAAGACACCAAAGACATTGTTTGTTTCCCACTGACGACAGGACCTTTTCTACTCCCAATGGCTACAATCCGGCCTCCCTAAAGTCTGAAGGACAGTAAATTGGCCCCTTGTTTAGAAAGATTGGAGACCCCTGCCCTATAGGAATCATTGAAAAAAACTTCAGGTCTCAGGGAACCCTTGTATAAAATTAATTCTTGGGGAACAGGGAGAAGAATCACCCTTAAATTGGTGGTTAGTGGTAAGAATATCACCTAGAATGCCACCCTTTCAAGCAGCTGAAAAGACCATTGTTGTCTCACGCGTCTGGCTCTGCCAAGTGGCGTGGGACCCAGAACTATGCATGTACCATCAAATGGAAGGTCAATCACCCACAGCTTTAAGGAACACCTAGCAACCTCTGGAGGGACCCTAGGGTTCCTTGGACCCCTTGTTGAGAATGGACTTGCCTAGACAAAATAAAAAAGTAAAAAGAAAGCATATTCAGTCTCTGAAATTAGTTCACATCTCTCCATTTTTGTAACACTTTAAAAAACATTGCAAGTGCATAAAAATATATCTTTCGATCCTGTCAGAAATCTATTGAGCAATAGGAATCCTTATCATAATTAACAGCTTTTGTGAACAGAGCCTATAATCTGATGCAATGTTTGTTGGGCGCCTGAATATACATATTTATAAATAATCAATAACAGGGAAAATGTTTTTTGTTTTTATTTTATATTTTTATATTTAAATGTAAAGGTTTTATTTTTATATTAAAACTTACATTTATTAGCTGATCTTTTCTTCATTTTTAGATTATTTCCAATTTTATTGTACAAATCCACATTTCTTTTTAAAGGGTGCATCCACGACTGATTACTAAGAGAGTTCTTTGTAATATAGGTAGAAAATCTCTTACCTGCCACCGACTGCGGGCAACAAGGAACCGGAGGTTCTTGGAGCTGACTGGCTGTGTGTCCTCTGGACTGGAAATCTCCTGGAATAAAGTCAGAGCCTCTGATAACTTTATAATTCCTAGCGTCAGTTTCAACACATTTGGGTTGATTTACTAAAACTGGAGAGTGCAAAATCTGGTGCAGCTGTGCATGGTGGCCAATCAGCTTCTAACTTTAGCTTGTTCAAATAACCACTTGCCGGCCGCGCTATAGCTGAATGACGTCTACAGCATGGCCGGCTAGTTCAGTGAGGCTGTCATATGACGGCCTCCCGTGATCGCGCTCGCCACGGCACACTCTGTGATCCCAGTGTCCGGTGGATAAGTGCCCATCAGTGCCTCCTCATCAGTGTTAGATATCAGTGCCACCTATCAGTGCACATCAGTGCCACCTCTTATTGCCCATCATTGCCGCCTATCAGTGCTAATCAGTGCCACCTATCAGTGCCTCCTCATTAGTGTACACCAGTGCCTCCTCATTAGTGCCCACCAGTGCCTCCTCATTAGTGCCCACCAGTGCCGCCTCATCAGTGCCCAACAGTGCAGCCTATAAGTGCGGATCAATGCCCATCAGTGCCGCCTCTCAGTGCCGCCTCTCATTGCCCATCAGTGCCACCTATCAGTGCTAATCAGTGCCACCTATCAGTGCTCATCAGTGATACCTATTAGTGCAGTCCCATCAGTGCCTCCTCATTAGTGCCCACCAGTGCCGCCTCATCAGTGCAGCCTATCAGTGCCCATCAGTGCAGCCTATCAGTGCTCATCAATGCCCATCAATGCAGCCTATCAGTGCGGATCAATGCCCATCAGTGCCTCCTCATTAGTGCCCACCAGTGCCGCCTCATCAGTGCCCATCATTGCAGCCTATCAGTGCCCATCAGTGCAGCCTATCAGTGCTCATCAATGCCCATCAATGCAGCCTATCAGTGCGGATCAATGCCCATCAGTGCCGCCTATCAGTGCTAATCAACGTCACCTATCACTGCCCATCAGTGACGCCTATCAGTGCAGTCTTATCAGTGCCCACCAGTGTCTCATTAGTGCCCACCAGTGCCGCCCTTATCAGTGCTCATCATTGCAGCCTATCGGTGCCCATGAGAGCAGACTCATCAGTGCACATCAGTGAAGAGAAAAAATTACCTGTTTGCAAAATTTTATAACAAACTATAAAAAAGTTTTTTGGTTTTTTTTCAAAATTTGTGGTGTTTTTTCGTTTGTTTAGCAAAAAAAATAAAAAAAACCCCCGTGGTGACTACAATATCACCAAAAGAAGGAAAAACATTTGTGTGAAAACAAAATGATAAAAAAATTCAAATGGGTACAGTGTTGCATGACCGCGCAATTGTCGTTCAAAGTGTAAGAGCGCTGAAAACGAAAAATTGGCCTGGGTAAAAAGGGGGCAAAAGTGCTCTGTAGGCAAGTGGTTAAGCTTTGACAAAAAAACAACAACAAAAGAAAAGAAGCCGATTGGCTACCATGCAAAGCTGCACCAGATCTTGACCTAAATTAACCCCATTGATGACTTTTTGCATATGGATGGAATGGAAGAGTAACTGAAAGAATCATTAGTATCCCTAAAGCTTAAATTGGTTAGAATCTATTATTTTTAATAATAATAACTATAAAGACAGAGAGCTATGGCCCCAGTGGACATTGGCAATTGGAGTCCCTTGAAATCATTAGGCACCCTGACACTTTGGGTAGGTAGAACAATGGCACATTGACATTTCCAGGCCCAAAACAAATGTTACTCTGACATTTTGGACCCTAGGGTTAGTATTGGAGTGTAGAGTACAAAAGTTTGTGACACAAAACAGTCAAATCTAAGTTTTGAACAAAGGTATCAGATTATGCCAACAGGTTTCGGGGGGGGGGGGGGGGTGCTGCTAGGATAGCGAAACGTGACATAACTAGTGCAAAAAAAAAGTTTAAAAAATTGTAAATATAGTTATGTCACATGCCGCTTTTCTGTACTCCAGTCCTCTGGAGAGGGGGGGAGGGGGGCCGGAGGCATTTCCCCAAAGCGCGTTGGCTTAATCTGAGATCAATAAATACTTTGACTGAACATATTTGTGTCTTGAACTTTTGTAATCGGCGCCCCTCTAAACCCATCCCAGAAATCTGCCATTTACTAAGCATTCTCTAATAGGTAGCAGCAGCCTGAGACCAGAACAATGTCCATCTACACGGCACCTGCCCTGCACATCAGCCCCTGTGAAAAAGGACTGAATTCTACGATATGTCCAACAATATCAACACCTCACTCCAATTAGTCCAACACTATCACACCAACCCATCAGCTACCTTGGACCCCAGAACAAATGAAGCACTGGCACAAACATAATTGGTAATCCAAAAACACTCCCACAATTAATCCCAGAACAATGGAACCTTGATGCTTGAGGTCCCCGAATTAACACAAACAGACACCCGAGAGTCCAAAACAATGATTCGTTGACTCTTAAAGACCAAGAACAAGGAGACTTTGACACATAAAGGGTGGTAGAACAATGACACACCGACACCAGGTCTGGGAACACTGACAGATTGGCATTTATGGTATCAGAACAATGACACACTGACATTGGAGGGGGGGGGGGGGGGGGGGTCACAAAACAATGAAAGACTGAGCTTGGGGGTCCTGGGACAATGACATACTGACACCTGGAGTTCCTGAAAATGACATAGATCAATGATCAGGGATCCAGAACAATTACATACAGACATTTGATGGCCATAGACCTATGAAAGACGGAGCTTGTGGGTTCCTGGGACAATGACAAACACTTAACACTTGGTCCAAGCACTGACGACAAGTATTCATCACACCTCTAAGTAAATATAAATCTCAGTTGATTAGTAGGCTTTCTACTACTGTGACAACACCAATTAGGTAAGTAACCCCATAAAGGAAAACAACGTACCACAAACCACTTATGCTGGAGACACTGTGTAGCACTCGGCCGTGCACTGTTGTAGGAAAATAAACACATGAATTTTATACACATGCGGCAGAAATATATATATATATAAAGCTTGTCATATAGTGCTGTCTACCAAATGATGTGGATGATGAGGATATTATTGGGAGCGAGCCTAAATTTGGCAATCTTCCAATTCTGGCGTTTGCCAGGAGTACTGGTCTGTATTAATTTAGGGACTCATTCTGGCTTTTCACTCTTGGTCAGATCTGTTCCATGTAAGAAAAGTTCACCATGGCTAATACAGTCAATTCCAAATTCGAGTCCTTCATGGGACTTCATCGAGTACTGAGATGATGGCAATGTTAACACATGATTAGAATTACTACACCCAGCTTGGCAATGTTGGAACATCACCAGAGGCCAACGTGCTGCCTATTGCCAGGGCTGCTTTTTGAATCTGGACTGGCCTTGGTGAAGCGACCTGGCCTCCTGGACGACCGCAACATACAGGGATATACAATGTAATACTGACATATAATCACACACATTGGTTGGACTTGATGGACTTGTGTCTTTTTTCAACCTCACCTACTATGTAACTATATGGAACTATGAAGCTGGCCAAAAGTAACAAAGAAGCCCTCCAATAGAGATACAATTAAGTACAGCAACATCTTCAAGGTAGAACTTGGGAGAGTTACAACTCCAGTCAGTCTTTTTTTCCATCTGGAAGTGAGAGGAAATCTCTCTAAAACCTTGTTGTCATCAGGTTCACCAGAACTAGTGTCACAGTATTTATTTTTTTTATGATTCCTTCATTCATTTCTAATAGACCCCATAACACTATTCCGTCATGTATTATATTTATTTTATTTATGCATTTATTAAATTTATTTAGTTATTTTTTTTTTAATTGTTAACTTTTAATATACTCCATAACATTTATGTATTTTACTTATTTATTATTCCTTTATTCATTTATTTTCCAATCGTTTTTATTAAGGTTATAAACCATACAGATATAAAACGGTACAATACAGTATAGAGCAGTACCGGTACATAACAGCATTATTGACTTACAACATTGGTCGCTAAGAAAAACGGTATAACGCAAATTTTGGGTTCCTTTATTAATTTCTAATCTAGCCCATAATATTATTCCTTTATGTATTATATTTGTTTAATTAATTAATTTATTTGTTTATGGTTCCTTCATTAATTTCTAATCTACCCCATAGCCCTGTTCCTTTATTTGATACCTTTAGGAAAAATAGTGAAAAACTGAAATAATCATCAGTCTAGGCTCTTGAATTGTTATGATAGTAACACCTTAGGGGTATTTGGCTGCAAGGGGTCTATTGTTACTGGGGCGTCTATTGGTGTTGGGGGGAGGTCTATGGTTGCTGGGGGATTTATTGTTGCTTGAGGAAGATACTGAGTGCTACCAGTGGAAAAGCTCAGGGGATCCAGTGGCGATTGGATCTGAAGTCTAGTGAGAGAGACTGGGAGCTCGTTGAGTGAAGACCTACAGTGAGTGATTGTGAAGTAAGCTGAGAACTGATCGTGTTGCAAATAGTTGAATACAACTGCCGTCAGTAACTGCTACAAGACTGTTGCCATAGGAGACAGCGGTCCTACCTATACAGAAGTGGTGTCCGGCTGGAGGCCTTCACCTGTATAGCTTTCTACCTATAGAAGTCTCGGAGTCTGCCAATTATCATTGCATCTACTTAAGGGTGTCCTGGCCCTAACCCTCTCTCCCCCAGTTTTGTTCAAGAGACAATGAATCTCTTTGTATTCAAAAAAGTGTCTGGCGCCCACCATTTATCTTGCAGTACACCCACCATGCCTTGTAACCCACTCTACACTGAAGGATGTCAGCTGTCTCTAACTCTGGAGGTCACCATTAGGCCGCAAGGGACCCGGGACTTTGCTACAGATACTTGGTTTTGTATTCTCTTAAAGTGGCATTACTGGGAGGTGGGCAGGGGGTGGAACCAAGGAACAGTGCTTGGAGGTGGGTAGGGGTGGAGGGCAGAGACACGGGGTTGCTCTGCACCTATTCTTTGAAAAAAAAAAAAAAATAAGCCCTCTCTAAATCCAAGCCTTAAATGGAACCTTTTATTTTTGGATGGAGTGGGGAAGGATAAAAACCTCTGTTGAGCTGTCATTGCGGTCGGTGTTACTGTTGGGGTGTCTCATGCCCTTACTCTACATCGTGATCCTCAGTCACCAGGACAGGAATGGAAGGGAATCTCCTTGGCGTCGACAGACTGTGAAAAACGCTCTGACCTTCCTTCTGCCAGTGACACGACAGGAATAGGGGGAATTGGGGGAATCTTGCCAATGGGGGGTCACAGACAGAAGTAAACCCTGAAAGAGGTTTTCCGACCCTTCACCACTTCAGAACCTAAAAAGCAACATGAAGAAGACACATAGAAGACATCCCACTTACTCCGGAGACATCTGGATGGCCTGTCTCATGAAGTCCTGGGCATTGGCACTTAGCTGGGTGAAGCCCGGGCAGCTCCAGCTAATTTTGCCTTGCTGTACGTTCATTAGCGTCTCTCTGTCGTTCTGACCCGCGAATGGGGAAGCGCTAACCAAACTGCGGATGATACACAAAGATACATTGTGGAATCCTGGCGCTGATCGTGGAATGTTTCTACAAACTTCACATGGAATCACCATGAACACTTACCATAAGTAGCTAATAACTCCGACAGGCCTGCAGGGCAAGAATAAATAACACCTCAATTAGTTTTCAGGCGCGTTCACAGTTTTCAGATTTGTGGCTGCTTGATAATTATTGCATACAGTATGTAAGATCTGTTTATACCACTGGTGGTCAATTTGAAAATTGCACCTTAACAGCAAATTTTTTGTGCATTGAGGTGCTTAACAGGCAGCCCATTAAAAACTGGTGAGCCATAACACCCCTAAATGCCCAAAAATGTTGGTCCTGCTGCATTTTTTTTCACTGTATTGCAATGGACGCTGAAGAGGTTGGACTACAGTAACCCCCAGCATTGGTGTCAGTGGCAGTAATACTAACCGGTACCGGTGTCCATGAGTGCACCCAGTATTGGTGCAGTGGACACCTAATAACCCCGGCTCAGTAGTACCCTCACTCAGCAGATCCTCAGCTCATTAGTACCCTTGTTTAGCAGATCCCCAGCTTATTAGTACTCTTGTTCAGCCGATCCCCAGCTTATTAGCACCCTCATTCAGCATATCCCTTGCTTAGTAGTACTGCCAGCCCTGCTGATGCTCCATTCAGTAGTACCCCCAGCTCAGCTGATTCCCTGCTCAGTAGTAACCCCCAGCTCTGCTGATCCCCCACTCAGTAGTAACCCCCAGCTCTGCTGATCCCCCACTCAGTGGTAACCCCCAGCTCTGCTGATCCCCCACTCAGTAGTAACCCCCATCTATGCTGATCCCCCACTCAGTAGTAACCCCCAGCTCTGCTGATCCCCCACTCAGTAGTAACCCCCAGCTCTGCTGATCCCCCACTCAGTAGTAACCCCCATCTATGCTGATCCTCACACTGCTGCCTTATACACAAAATGCTCCGGCTCTTTGCCCCCCCCCCGTATGTTGCATCACACTGCCGCTTTAAACAAAAAATGCTCCGGCTCTCTGCTCCCCCCCTCCTCCCCATATGCTGGATCACCATGCTCTGGCTCTCTGCCCTTCTTCCCATGGATCACACTGCTGCCTTATACATACAATGCTCCGGCTCTCTGCCCCCCTCCCCCTGGATCACACTGCTGTCTTATAAACACAATGCTCCAGTTCCCTGCCTCCCCCACCCCGCATATCACACTGCTGCCTTATATATACACAATGCTTCGGCTCTCTGCCTCCCCCCGCATACTGCATTACACTGCTGCCTTATACACACAATGCTCCGGCTCTCTGCACCACTTTGCCTGGATCACACTGCTGCCTTATACACACAATGCTCCGGCTCTCTGCACCACTTTGCCTGGATCACACTGCTGCCTTATACACACAATGCTCTGGCTCTCTGCTCCCCTTCCCCTGGATCACACTTGTGTCTTATACACACAATGCTCCGGTTCTCTGCCCCCTTCCCCTGGCTCACACTTGTGTCTTATACACACAATGCTCTGGCTCTCTGTCCCCCTCTCCACATGCTGCATCACACTGCTGCCTTATACAGATTTATCATGGGATCTCACCTCCTTATTCAGCCATGTGCTCAAGCTCCGTGTTCCCTACCACAGTCTGTGATCAGCGCTGCCATTAGAAGTCCCATCCTTCTTCACCTCCCGCTCTCTGCACTACTCCTGGCACCTCCCTCTGAGTTCAGAGGAGCTTGGACTACAGAGGAGGCATTGGGTATCAGTGCGTGCTGACAGAATTGAAAACAACACTGGAAACAACATTGGGGGGTATACATCCACCACAATGTTGATTTGCCGCAGAACTCCTGGGGACCACCAACATTTTCTTGTGGCCCATCAGTGGTCCACAGCTGGCGACCACTGCTCTGGATTGTACAGACTGTATAGAAAGCCTAACTTAGGGGGAATGAAAGCTGGCTTGAAGAAAGACTTATTTTATATATTTTTAGTATTTATTTTTAAAATGTTTATTTTGCAAATAAAGATTGAATACAGGGTATACCCGAATTCACAAAAGCTGGTCGCAGTAGAGGCTGCAAGTGATTGGCAGCAATGAAATGCAACAAAAAATTAAATAAAAGGCAATAAAACAAAGTATTGTAATAAAGAAGTGGTTTAGCAAAGTTGAAGCCAAACATACAACACAGCTATAATATTTACCAGATATCGGAAGACTTGGATACAGGCGCCTGAGCTGCAATTTCTGGAGGGACAAATTCAGGTGAGCCATACTTGCTGTACTGGAACTCAGACTGGATTATCTTCTGGGAGAATCCGAAGTCGCAGAGTTTAATGTCTTCCTTATCAGTGTGAACCATCAGGATGTTGGACGGCTGGAAGAAGGGAACATGGCAGATTAACGAAGCACATTAGAAGCCTAAGAATGTTTGTTTTTTTTCCTTCATAAGAACTATGAGCTAAGACAGTTTTAATTGGTGAACTTCATTGTGAAACAACTATGACTGAGAGCTGTAGGATGTAACTTTGGCATCCATGTTTTCTGGGCCGGAAGACCTTCTTGTGATATGTAATAGGTGGCAATAATGAAGGCAGCTGACTCATTCCTGAGAAACAGATGTTGTGCCATATCTAATGCCACAGAAACCTGGAAAATAAATCTGGTCCAGGCAAGGATAAAAATCGGCAAATTAGAACATTACACTCTTTACTCAGAACTGAGAAGAGATGAGAGGAGAAAATAGAAAAGAGAAGCTGAGAAGACCAAAAGAGAAGAGATGCTGAAAGAAAAAAGCCAGAAGAGTTGCTGAGAGGAAAGAACCAAAGGAGGAACTGAGAGGAGAGAGGCAGCAGAGAAGATGAGAGGAGAGATCAAGAAGAGAACCTTCTTGTGATATGTAATGGGTAGCAATAATGCAGACAGCTGACTCATTCCTGAGAATCAGATGTTGTGCCATATCTAATGCCACAGAAACCTGGAAAATAAATCTGGTCCAGGCAAGGATAAAAATCGGCAAATTAAATATCCAGTACCAACACCATTAACAAAAGTTGACAGAAGATCTGACCATTCCCCACCCCATGCAAAAACAATAGTTGGGTACTAACTAGGTTGGACTTGATGGACTTGTGTCTTTTCTTGACCTCACCTACTATGTAACTATATAACTCACCACTATTACTATGGAAAAAGCAGAATTGTACATTTTCAGTTATAGAATCATTTGCTGGCCATTCCTCCTCCTGGATCATTTTCAAATGTGAAGAGACTAGAATCTGAAATTTACAACAGATACATTAATGAGGTACATTTACCTTGATGTCCAGATGAAGAATGTTTTTTTCATGAAGATAAGCAACAGCTTCGAGGAGTTGTCTGATATACAGCTTCACCTGCAAACATAGGAATAAAGAACATTACACTCTTTACTCAGAGCTGAGAAGAGATGAGAGGAGAAAATAGAAAAGAGAAGCTGAGAAGACCAAAAGAGAAGAGGAGCTGAGAGAAAAAAGCCACAAGAGTTGCTGAGAGGAAAGAGCCAAAGGAGGAACTGAGAGGAGAGCGGCAGAAGAGAAGATGAGAGGAGAGAACAAGAAGAAGAGCTTAGAGGAGAGCCAGAAAAGAGGATGAGAGGAGAGATCAAGAAGAGAAGATGAGAGGAGAGAGCCAGAAGAGAGGATGAGAGGAGAGAGCCAGAAGGGAAGATGAGAGGAGAGAGCCAGAAGGGAAGATGAGAGGAGAGAGCCAGAAGAGAGGATGAGAGGAGAGAGCCAGAATAGATGATGAGAGGAGAGAGCCAGAAGAGAAGATGAGAGGAGAGAGCCAGAAGAGAAGATGAGAGGAGAGAGCCAGAAGGGAAGATGAGAGGAGAGAGCCAGAAGAGAGGATGAGAGGAGAGAGCCAGAAGAGAGGATGAGAGGAGAGACCCAAAAGAGGAGATGAAAGGCAAGGTCAAGAAGAGGAGATGAGTTGACATGTGCAATTCGTTTCGTTCCGAATTCGTTTTTTAACGAATTTTGACAAATTAGTTAATTCGGATACATCTAAATTACAGAAAACCTGTTTAACAAATATTTTCCGATTATTCGTAAATGCAAATATTCGAAGATTTGTAAATTCCAAATTTTGGAAATTCGTAAATTCAGAAATTTGGAAATCCAAAAACCCAAAAATCTGAAATAATAACTAACTATTAAATTATAGTTATTGGAATTTCCTTTTAAATTTGGCTGTTATTGAACGTAATGAATACGAACTTATCCAAAGTTACAAATTATCCGAAATAACGAATGCCGTATCTTAACGAATGGAACGTAACACATTGATAATAATAAATAACAATAATAATGAAAACATTGTATTATTTATTATTAATTCGTTCCGTTCCATTTGTTTAGATGCGGCATTTGTTATTTCGGATAATTCGTAACTTTGGATAAATTCATATTAGTTACGTTCACTAATAGTCAAAATTGAAAGGAAATTCCAATACCTATAATTTAATAGTTAGTTATTATTAGTTAGTTGGTTATTATTTAGAATTTTTGGATTTCGTTCTTTCGAATTTACGAATTTTTGAATTTACAAATTACGATCATAACGAATGACCCGAAAAACTAAAAGAAAACAAAAAATGAATGAAGCTAAAACGAACCAATTTCTCAGCAGTGCAGATGTCTAGAGATGAGAAGAGAGCATGAAGAGATGAGAGGAGAGATCAAAAAGAGAAGATGAGAGGAGAGAGCCAGAAGAGAAGATAAGAGGAGAGATCAAGAAGAGGAGCTGAGAGGAGAGTGCCAGAAGAGAAGATGAGAGGAGAGAGCCGGATGAGAGGAGAGATCAAGAAGAGGAACTCAGAGGAGAGAGCCAGAAGAGGAGTTGAGAGAAGAGAGCCAGAAGAGGAGCAGAGAGGAGAGAGCCAGAAGAGGGGTCGAGAGGAGAAATCCAATAGAAGAGCAGAGAGAAGAGAGTCAGAAAAAGAGCCTAGTGGAGAAAGCTAGAAGGGTAGCCCAAAGGAGAAAGCCAGAAGAGGAGCCCAGAGGAGGGAGTCAGAATAGAAGCTGAGAGGAGAGAGCCAGAAGAGGAGCTGAGAGGAGAGAGCCAGAAGAGGAGCTGAGAGGAGAGAGCCAGAAGAGGAGCCAAGAAGAGAAATCGAGAAGAGGAGCTGAGAAGAGAAATCGAGAAGAGGAGCTGACAGGAGAGAGCCAGAAGAGAAGCCGAGAGGAGAGAGCCAGAAGAGGAGCAGACAGGCAAGTGCCAGAAGAAGAGCTGAGAGTAGAGAGCCAGAAGAGGAGCCCAGAGGAGAGAGCCAGGAGAGGAGCAGACAAGCAAGTGCCAGAAGAAGAGCTGAGAGTAGAGAGCCAGAAGAGGAGCCCAGAGGAGAGAGCCAGGAGAGGAGCAGACAGGCAAGTGCCAGAAGAAGAGCTGAGAGGAGAGAGCTAGAAGAGGAGCCCAGAGGAGAGAGCCAGGAGAGGAGCCCAGAGGACAGAGTAGGAAGGAGCAGCCCAGAGGACAGAGCCAGAAGGAGCAGCCCAGAGGACAGAGCCAGAAGGAGCAGCCAGAGAGAAGGAGCTGAGAGGACAATAAGAGGAGCTAAAAGATCAGAACAGAAAGAGTATCTGAGAGAAGAGAATGGGAAGATTTGCTCAGAGGAGAGAAAGGCAAGAGAAGCTTTAAAGAAGAAGTCCAGCCTGAGCTTTTTAGGCTGGGCTTCTCCTCTGGGTCACAGGAGTGCAATTTGTTTTGCACTTCTGTGACCCGTTTTCAGCGGAGAGCGATCTGAAGTCCGCTCTCCGCTGACGTCACTGCCATCAGTCAAGTCACCGCGTCATCCCGACTTCCCAAGTCTGGATCCGACAGCTGCTTTGATTGATGGCAGTTTTAGCGTCTCAGCGAGCCATTGAGATGGAGCTCCCCACCCCTCCACAGCTCATCGCTCCAATGAGTGTGGAGGATCAGAGCAGGAGAGATGCTGACTGACTGTTCGGGGAGGAGTGAGAAGCGAGCCATCGGCGGTGTTCATGGCTCGGTTCTCAGTGCAGAGATACCAGGGGACAGCTGCAGCATCGTTCTGATGCTCCATCCACCGAGGTAAGTATGAATCTAAAAAAAAACAAAAACCCCCATACTTCTCTTTTAAGGAGAAAACAGCAAGTGGAGAGGAGAGAATGAGGAGACCTGAGAGTATTTAGCAGAGTAAGGCAATTAGTATTAGTATTAGTATTAGTATTATTTATTTATTTATTAATTTATTTATAGCATTGTATTACATACAATATCTCACAAAAGTGAGTACACCCCTCACATTTTTGTAAATATTTTATTCTATCTTTTCATGTGACAACACTGAAGAAATGACACTTGTCTACAATGTAAAGTAGTGAGTGTACAGCTTGTATAACAGTGTAAATTTACTGTCCCCTCAAAATAACTCAACGCACAGCCATTAATGTCTAAACCGCTGGCAACAAAAGTGAGTACACCCCTAAGTGAAAATGTCCAAATTGGGTACAATTAGCCATTTTCCCTCCCCGGTGTCATGTGACTCGTTAGTGTTACAAGGTCTCATGTGTGAATGGGGAGCAGGTGTGTTAAATTTGGTGTTATCGCTCTCACTCTCTCATACTGGTCACTGGAGGTTCAACATGGCACCTCATGGCAAAGAACTCTCTGAGGATCTGAAATTAAGAATTGTTGCTCTACATAAAGATGGCCTAGGCTATAAGAAGATTGCCAAGACCCTGAAACTGAGCTGCAGCACGGTGGTCAAGACCATACAGCGGTTTAACAGGACAGGTTCCACTCAGAACAGGCCTCGCCATGGTCCACCAGAGAAGTTGAGGTCACGTGCTTAGCGTCATATCCAGAGGTAGTCTTTGGGAAATAGACGTATGAGTGCTGTCAGCATTACTGCAGAGGTTGTAGGGGTGGGGGGTCAGCCTGTCAGTGCTCAGAACATACGCCGCACACTGCATCAAATTGGTCTGCATGGCTGTTGTCCCAGAAGGAAGCCTCTTCTAAAGATAATGCACAAGAAACCCCGCAAACAGTTTGCTGAAGACAAGCAGACTAAGGACATGGATTACTGGAACCATGTCCTGTGGTCTGATGAGACCAAGATAAACTTATTTGGTTCTGATGGTGACAAGCGTGTGTGGTGGCAACCAGGTGAGGAGTACAAAAACAAGTGTGTCTTGCCTACAGTCAAGCATGGTGGTGGGAGTGTCATGGTCTGGGGCTGCATGAGTGCTGCCGGCACTGGGGAGCTACAGTTCATTGAGGGAACCATGAATGCCAACATGTACTGTGACCTACTGAAGCAGAGCATGATCCCCTCCCTTCAGAGACTGGACCGCAGGGCAGTATTCCAACATAACGACCCCAAACACACCTCCAAGATGACCACTGCCTTGATACAGAAGCTGAAGGTAAAGGTGATGGACTGGCCAAGAATGTCTCCAGACCTAAACCCTATTGAGTATCTGTGGGGCATCCTCAAACAGAAGGTGGAGGAGCGCAAGGTCTCTAACATCCACCAGCTCCGTGATGTCGTCATGGAGGAGGGGAAGAGGACTCCAGTGACAACCTGTGAAGCTCTGGTGACCTCCATGCCCAAGAGGGTTAAGGCAGTGCTGGAAAATAATGGCGGCCACACAAAATATTGACACTTTGGGCCCAATTTGGACATTTTCACTTAGGGGCGTACTGACTTTTGTTGCCAGCGGTTTAGACATTAATGGCTGTGTGTTGAGTTATTTTGAGGGGACAGCAAATTTACACTGTTATACAAGCTGTACAATCACTACTTTACATTGTAGCAAAGTGTCATTTCTTCAGTGTTGTCACATGAAAAGATAGAAGAAAATATTTCCAAAAATGTGAGGGGTGTACTCACTTTTGTGAGATACGGTATTTATTATTTTCTAGTATTAATAAAGTACAGTGTTTTTTATTTTTTAGTATTACTAAAATATTTATTATTATTTATTTGTTGTTAATACTATATATTATTATTATTATTACTATATTATTATACATATTATATACATATTATCTCTTATTATATTGCTCCAAAGTTCTTTCATCTTTCTAGTTTTTAGAAACGAGAAAAAAAAAAAAAAGAACACCCACTAACCTCTTTTTCTGTGATATTGTGTTTCCGGAAGAGTCGGTCCAGAAGTTCCTCCCCGCAGCATCTAGTCTAATTAAGGAAAATAAAGTCTTGCCAAATGATATTCGTGTTATTTTACATATCTATGCTCATGAATAAGGCAGTTATGTTAATATACTCATCTCTGCATCGTTTTGTAACAGTAAGCTGAACTCCGGCCATACAGCTAAATTTACAGATAAAATATATATCTATAGAAACTATTTTCCTGCTAAAAGATTTGTATTTTTGCCCATCCAGTTCTGAGATTTACACAGCTCTGCAATTCACTGAACTACAGGGCTTAGAATGGGAGAGGAAGGGCGCAAAACCACAAGCCAGTCAGGATGTACTTGTATAGCACACAGATGGTTCAATTTACTGATAATTTAATGAAAAGGTCTCCCCTGCTCCAGCCTGGCTGCAACCTGTGTTTCTGGGTGACCATTGACTGCCCCACTACTGCTAAAGACTCGTTTCCCTTTGTTCCAGTGTTCCTCACATCCCTGGCTGCCAAAGACTGCCGTCCCTTCTACACCCTGGTGCTGCAAGAGGTTCCCTCTAATGTATCTGTGCCCAGTCCTCTGTAGCTGCCTCTTTGGGTGAGGGAGAGGGCCGCAACCTGGTACTCATCAGCATCAAAACCTTCACCCCTTGTAGGGCGATCTGGTGAGTTCCAGAAAGCTCCCAAGATCCAACAACTTCGACCCTTCTAAGGACTCTGATCACCAATGAACAGGTGCTCTGAGTCCTCTTCTTCCTGTGTCACCGGCTATCCTGCCTTCCTAATATCCGCTGCCTCTCTGCAACTCCATTAAGAGAAATGTGTCTCTATGGTGGTCTACACCACCCCCTAGTCTCTGCTGCTACTACCAGATAGAGGAATGTGGAAAATCAGTGCTGGACCCATAGGGTTATCTCATTGGTATTACTATCCTAAAGTATTGATGTTGATGTAGATCGGTGGTCTCCAAACTGAAGCCCATGGGCCTGGATGTGGCCCTTTGCTTGCCTTTATCCGGCACTTGGGGCCCCATGCCATCCATTAACACCAATGATGGGGCACCATTTCTCCCACAGACACCAATGATGGGGCACCAATCCTCCAACAGACATCAATGATGGGGCACCATTCCTCCCACAGACACCAATGATGGGGTACTATTCCTCCCACTGACACCAATGATGGGGCACCATTCCTTCCACTGACACCAATTATGGCGCACCATTCCTCCCACAGATACCAATGATGGGGCACCATTCCTCCCACAGACACCAATGATGGGGCACCATTCCTCCCACAGACATCAATGATGGGGCACCATTCCTCCCACAGACACCAATGATGGGGCACCATTCCTTCCATTGACACCAATTATGGCGCACCATTCCTCCCACAGACATCAATGATGGGGTACAATTCCTCCCACAGACACCAATGATGAAGCACCATTCCTCCCACAGACATCAATGATGGGGCACCATTCCTCCCACAGACACTAATGATGGGGTACTATTCCTCCCATTGACACTGATAGGGGACTATTCCTCCCACTGACACCAATGATGGGGCACTATTCCTCCCACTGATACCAATGATGGGGCATCATTCCTCCCGCTTACACCAATGATGGGGCACTGTTCCTCCCACAGGCACCAATCATGGGGCACCGTTCCTCCCACTGACACCAATGATGGGGCACCATTTCTCCCACAGGCACCAATAATGGGACACTATTCCTTACACTGATACCAACAATAGGGCACCATTCCGCTAAAAACAATGACGGGGAACTGTTTGCTCTCAACATCACAACGTTTTCTAAGCCCTCTGGCCACAGTCTGGCCCCTCTAAAGCCTCAAAGACAGTAACCTGCCCCTTCAGAAGGTTTGGAGACCAATGATGTAGATGATTTGGGTTCCCAGGCAAACAGCTTCTACACCCCAGAGGATCTCCATGGTCTATTTAGCTTGTAGTATAATGTAAAAACAAGATTGAAGCGCCTCACTACTGCTATGTGTTCGACTTACAACTTTATTCCAGCTAAAGTCAGGGGGACAATCAAAAAAGTACCAACGCATTTCAGGGATCCAAAGGGATCTTCATCAGGGCTAGATGAAGATGAAGATGATCCTTATGTCCTTATGTTTTTTTTTCTAGCCCTGATAAAGGGGCGCCCTTGGACCCCCATAACGCGTTGGTTATATTTTGGACGGTCCCCGACTTTTACTAGAATAAAAGTTGTATCTGGACCTCTTAGCAGTGGTGCGGCGCTTCAATGTCCTTTGTTGTTACACTACCACGTCCTCGTCAGCTGTCTGCGGCTAGCGGGCACAGACTCACGACTGTCTGACAAAGTCAAAATCCATCAGATTAATCTCTTCTTTCTTGTATGAAGGATCATGTGACATATTCAAATCAATGATCTTTTTTGTTTATTTTTACATATATGACCAGCACTTGGCATTTATTGCCAGCTGGAGCAACATGAATTACATGCTCATCAACGCACTGAAGTTTATTCATTGTACAATTAGCCTGGCTTCCTATTGGATTATAAAATCATCATATTACACCTTATCTTACAACTCTTACAATGCCTAAGCCCCTCCCCTCCAGCACCCACTGCCTGAAAGATGTTAGCGCTGAAATCTAATATAGCCTGATTGGCTTCCGATGCATATACTCTTAGACATGTGCAATTCGTTTAGTTCTGAATTCGTTAATTTCGGAATTTTGACAAATTCGTTAATTTTGGAATTTTGACAAATTCGTTAATTTCGGAATTTTGACAAATTCGTTAATTTCGGAATTTTGACAAATTCGTTAATTTCCGAATTTCGAATTTCCGAAATTCTGATTTCCGAATTTTCAAAAATTCTAAATTTTGGAAATTCGGAGATTCAGAATTTTGGAAATTCGGAAATTCAAAATTTCGGAAATTCAGGACTTCGGACATTCGGAATTTCAGAAATTCGCAAATTCGAAATTTCGGAAATTTGAGATTCGGAAATTCGGGATTTCGGAGATTCGAAATTTAGAAATTCGAGAATTCGAAATTTCTGAAATTCGAAATTCGGAAATTTGAAGTTTTTCGGAAATTTGAAAATTCGAAATTAGGAAATAAGAACATTTGGAAACTCAAAATTTCAAAATTCGGAAATAGGGAAAATTCGGAAATTCAGAAATTCAACATTTCGGAAATTCGGAACTTTGGACATTCGGAATTTCGGAAATTCGCAAATTCAAAATTCAGAAATTCGAATATTCAAAATTCTGGAAATTTAAGATTCGGAAATTCGCAATTTCGGAGATTCGAAACTCAGAAACTCTAA
Organism: Lithobates clamitans; assembly: GCA_037952925.1. NCBI lineage: Eukaryota > Metazoa > Chordata > Amphibia > Anura > Ranidae > Lithobates > Lithobates clamitans. Next base: position 81,060 of record JBBGZY010002268.1, on the reverse strand, counting down.
AATTCGAAATTTCGGAAATTCTAAATTTGGAAATTTGAAATTTTTCAGAAATTTGAAAATTCGAAATTAGGAAATTAGAAAATTCAGAAACTCAAAATTTCTAAATTCGGAAATTCAAAATTCGGAAATACGGAAAATTCGGAAATTTGGAAATTGGAAATTTGAAAATCCGAATTTTCGGGTTTCCGAATTCCAAATTTTCGAATTTCCGAATTCCAAATTTTCGAATTTTCAAATTTCCAAAAAATTTAAAATTTCCGAATTTCGAATTTCCGAAAAAAGCAAAAAAAAAAACGAATGAAACGAAAACGAACAAATATTTTGTCAGTGCACATGTGTAATATCCTCCAATTCCTGTCTGTCTTCTGGTATCCGGGGACATAAAATATCATGATGATATCACATGATATATGAAAAGGTTTCATGATTGTGCACAATTTGTGTCTGGCAGTCAATGTTGGGTCATGTTAAAAGGATACATTTCCAAAATAAGAATGAGCGTTTTCTTTGTTTCAAAGGCATCAAGGAGCAGAGTGATTCGCTCATGTGACACTTCCGACAAGATGTCGCGCTCGCGGTACGCTTGCTGCCGAGTCTTACTTCTCAGTGGAATGAATTTGGCGGCACATGTCGCGCCATTTCCTTTGTGCACAACGCGTTTCACGAAGCCAAATGACCCTCTGAAAGGAGAGAAAGTCGAGAACATAAACTGTATTTTCTCTTACAGTGTATCATTTTATAGGAGTTCACTAAAGCGTATCTATGGCCTTTGATCTTTGGGATAGAGTAGAGAAGGTTTAAAAAAACTCCACTTTCATAGGAAAAAAAAGCAAATAAAATAAAAATAATAGTATAGTGTATACAGTTGCAATGGAAGTCATATTTTACAGGTGCATGTCAAAAAATTTGAATATCATCAAAAAGTTTTTTTGTTTCAGTAATTAAATTCAAAAAGGGAACTCATATATTATATAGATTCATTACACACCGAGTGATATACAGTGCCTTGAAAAAGTTTTCATACCCCTTGAAATTTCCCACACTTTGTCATGTTACAACCAAATATGTAAATGTATTTTATTGGTATTTTGATAGACCAACACAAAGTGGCACATAATTGTGAAGTGGAAGGAAAATGATAAATTATGTTTTATTTTTTTACTAATAAATATGTGAAAAGTGTGGGGAGTACATTTGTATGGCGCCCCCCTGGAGTCAATACTTTGTAGAACCGCCTTTCACTGCAATTACAGCTGCAAGTCTTTTTGGGGATGTCTCTACCAGCTTTGCACATCTAGAGAGGGACATTTTTGCCCATTCTTCTTTGCAAAATATCTCAAGCTCTGTCAGATTGGATGGAGAGCGTCTGTGAACAGCAATTTTCAAGTCTTGCCACAGATTCTCAATTGGATTTAGGTCTGGACTGTGACTGGGCCATTCTAACACATGGATATGCTTTGATCTAAACCATTCCATTGTAGCTCTGGCTGTATGTTTCGGGTCGTTGTCCTGCTGGAAGGTGAACCTCCGCCCCAGTCTCAAGTCCTTTGCAGACTCTAATAGGTTTTCTTCTAAGATTGTCCTGTATTTGGCTCCATCCATCTTCCCATCAACTCTGACCAGCTTCCCTGTCCCTGCTGAAGAAAAGCATCCCCACAACATGATGCTGCCACGACCATGTTTCACGGTGGGGATGGTGTGTTCAGGGTGATGTGCAGTGTTAGTTTTCCCCACACATAGCATTTTGCTTTTAGGCCAAAAATTTAAATTTTGGTCTCATCCGACCAGAGCACCTTCTTCCACATCTTTGCTGTGTCCTCCACATGGCTTCTCACAGACTGTAAACAGGACTTCTTATGACTTTCTTTCACCAATGTCTTTCTTCTTGTCACTCTTCCATAAAGGTCAGATTTGTGGAGAACACGACTTATAGTTGTCCTGTGGACAGATTCTCCCACCTGAGCTGTGGATCTCTGCAGCTCCTCCAGAGTTACCATGGGCCTCTTGGCTCTTCTCTGATGAATGCTCTCCTTGCCCGGCCGGTCAGTTTAGGTGGACGGCCATGTCTTGGTAGGTTTGCAGTTGTGCCATACTCTTTCCATTTTCCGATGATGGATTGAACAGAGCTCCGTGAGAAGTTCAAAGCTTGAGATTTTTTTTATAACCTAACCCTGCTTTATACTTCTCCACAACTTTATCCCTGACCTGTCTGGTGTGTTCCTTGGCCGTCAAGGTGCTGTTTGTTCACTAAGGTTCTCTAACAAACCCCAGAGGGCTTCACAGAACAGTTTTATTTACACTGAGATTAAATTACACACAGGTGGACTCTATTTACTAATTAGGTGACTTCTGAAGGCAATTGGTTCCACTATATTTTAGTTATCAGAGTAAAGGGGGCTGAAGACAAATGTACCCCCCACACTTTTCACATATTTATTTGTAAAAAATGTGGAAAACCATTTATCATTTTCCTCCCCTTCACAATTATGAGCCACTTTGTGTTGGTCTATCACATAAAATCCCAATAAAATACATTTACATTCTTGGTTGTAACATGACAAAATGTGGAAAATATAAAAGAGTATGAATACTTTTTCAAGGCACCGTATTTCAAGCATTTCTTTCTTTTAATTTTAATGGTTATGGCTTACAGCTAGTGAAAACCCCAAATTCAGTACCTCAGAATATTAGAATTTTGTGGAAATGTTGAATATTGTAGACTCATGGTGTCACACTCTAATGAGCTAATTAACTCAAAACAATTGTAAAGGTTTCCTGAAACTAAATGGTCTCTCAGTCGGGTTCAGTAGGTTACACAATCATGGGGAAGACTGCTGACTTGACAGTTGTCCAGAAGAAAGTCACTGACACCCTCCACAAGGAGGGTAATGCCGCGTACACACGGTCGGACTTTACGGCAGACTTTGCCCGACGGATGGGATTTCGTCGGACAATTCGATCGTGTGTGGGCTCCAGCGGATTTTGTTTGCTCAAAAGTTGGACGGACTTAGATTTGAAACATGTTTTAAATGTATTCGTCGAACTCGAGTCCGGTCGAAAAGTCCGCTCGTCTGTATGCTAGTGCGATGGACAAAAAGCCATGCTAGGGCAGCTATTGGCTACTGGCTATGAACTTCCTTGTTTTAGTCCGGTCCTATGTCATCACGTACGAATTCGACGAACTTTGGTGGATTGTGTGTAGGCAAGTCCGTTCATTCGGAAAGTCCGTCATAAAGTCCGGCGTAAAGTCCGCCGAGCAAAGTCTGCCATAAATTCCGCTCGTGTGTACACGGCATAAGTCACAAAAGGTCATTGCTAAAGAAGCTGGCTGTTCACAGAGTGCTGTATCCAAGCATATTAATGGAGAGTTGAGTGGAAGGAAAAAGTGTGGTAGAAAAAGGTGCACAAGCAACAGGAATAACCGTAGCCTTGGGAGGATTGTGAAGCAAAGGCCATTCAAGAATTTGGGGGACATTCACAAGGAGTGGACTACGGCTGGTGTCAGTGCTTCAAGAGCCACCACACACACAGACATATCCAGTACATGGGCTACAACTGTCCTATTTCTTGTGTCAAGCAACTCCTGAACCAGAGACTACGCCAGAAATGTCTTACCTGGGTTAAGGAGAAAAATGACTAGTCTGTTGCTCAATGGCCCAAAGTCCTCTTTTCGGATGAAAGTAAATTTTGCATTTCATTTGGAAATCAAGGACCTAAAGTCTGAAGGAAGAGTGGAGAGGCACAGAATCCAAGCTGCATGAGTTTCAGTGTGAAGTTTCCACAGTCAGTGATGATTTGGGGAGCCGTGTCATCTGCTGGGGTTGGACCACTGTGTTTTATCAAGTCCAAAGTCAGCGCAGCCCTCTAGTAGGAAATTCTAGAGCACTTCATGCTTCCCTCTGCTGACCAGCTTTATGGAGATGCCGATTTCATTTTCCAGCAGGATTTGGCACCTACCCACACTGCCAAAACTACCAATACCTGGTTTAATGATCATGGGATCACAGTGTTTGATTGGCCAGAAAACTCGCCTGACCTAAACCCCATAGAGAATCTGTGGGGTATTGTCAAGAGGAAGATGAGAGACTCCAGACCCAACAATACAGACAAGCTGAAGGCCGCTATCAAAGCAACCTGGACTTCCATAACACCTCAGCAATGCCACGGGCCGATCTCCTCCATGCCATGCCGATGCACTAATTCATGCAAAAGGAGCCCCGGCCAAGTATTGAGTGCATACTATACTGTACATGGACAGACTTTTCAGTAAGAGAACATTTCTGTATTAAAAATCCTTTTTTTATTAGTTCTATGTAATATTCTAATTTTCTGAGATACTGAATTTTGGGTTTTCACTCGCTGTAAGAAATGCTTGAAATATATCACTCTGTGTGTAACGCATCTACAGTATATAAAATATATGAGTTTCACATTTTGAATTGAATGACTGAAATAAATTAACTTCTTGATGATATTCTAATTTTTTGAGGTGCACCTGCAATTGAATGTTATTAAAAATTACCTTTCCTTTTCAATCTGCAGCGCTGTAATTTTCTGGAAAATGCAATATGGCAACCTGGAGATGTTCTGTATACAGACTGTGTACAGAACGCCCCCCAGAAATGTCATTCCCTGCTGGTGTGATTGGCTCACTGATTTTCACAAACTGCAATACTCATCACATATCTGGTGCTGGTAATGTTCTTCCCACTGATCACCAATGTAAGGAACATTCTTCTCACTGATCACCAATGTAAGGAACATTCTTCTCACTGATCACCAATGTAAGGAACATTCTTCTCACTGATCACCAATGTAAGGAACATTCTTCCCACTGATCACCAATGTAAGGAACATTCTTCTCACTGATCACCAATGTAAGGGACATTCTTCCCACTGATCACCAATGTAAGGAACATTCTTCTCACTGATCACCAATGTAAGGATCATTCTTCCCACTGATCACCAATGTAAGGAACATTCTTCTCACTGATCACCAATGTAAGGAACATTCTTCTCACTGATCACCAATATAAGGGACATTCTTCTCACTGATCACCAATGTAAGGAACATTCTTCTCACTGATCACCAATGTAAGGAACATTCTTCTCACTGATCACCAATGTAAGGAACATTCTTCTCACTGATCACCAATGTAAGGAACATTCTTCTCACTGATCACCAATGTAAGGAACATTCTTCTCACTGATCACCAATGTAAGGAACATTCTTCCCACTGATCACCAATGTAAGGAACATTCTTCTCACTGATCACCAATGTAAGGAACATTCTTCCCACTGATCACCAATGTAAGGAACATTCTTCCCACTGATCACCAATGTAAGGAACATTCTTCTCACTGATCACCAATGTAAAGGACATTCTTCTCACTGATCACCAATGTAAGGAACATTCTTCTCACTGATCACCAATGTAAGGAACATTCTTCTCACTGATCACCAATGTAAGGAACATTCTTCCCACTGATCACCAATGTAAGGAACATTCTTCCCACTGATCACCAATGTAAGGAACATTCTTCTCACTGATCACCAATGTAAGGAACATTCTTCCCACTGATCACCAATGTAAGGAACATTCTTCCCACTGATCACCAATGTAAGGAACATTCTTCTCACTGATCACCAATGTAAGGAACATTCTTCTCACTGATCACCAATGTAAGGAACATTCTTCTCACTGATCACCAATGTAAGGAACATTCTTCTCACTGATCACCAATGTAAGGAACATTCTTCTCACTGATCACCAATGTAAGGAGCATTCTTCTCACTGATCACCAATGTAAGGAACATTCTTCTCACTGATCACCAATGTAAAGGACATTCTTCTCACTGATCACCAATGTAAGGAGCATTCTTCTCACTGATCACCAATGTAAGGAGCATTCTTCTCACTGATCACCAATGTAAGGGGTATTTTTCCCACTGACCCACTGAGGTGTAGATAAAATAATTACTAGCAGGGATTCCCTGAGACCTTAAAAGTCATTTCAAGGGTTCCCCTGTGTTAAAAAGATTGAGAAAGGCTGATCTATAGTACAGGAAACGAGTCAGTATCTAGAAAGGGAGTCAAAGTAAAGACTGATGTGAGCTGGGAGTGAATTCCATTCCACCTACCTGCCAATCTCCTCTTTAACCTCAAAGAAAGATTTGAGCTTCCTTCTCTTATGAACAATTTTCGTGTCTTCTTCTTTCTCGTCTGGAAATGAGAAAACTTTCGTCACACAATAGATAATCCGGCACAGCTCATCCACCCCAGGATCGGGGGATTATTGGATGTCACTCCCACCAAATCCCACACAATAATGCTCTACTGTGGTTTAAAGAAAAAAAACATTGAAATGCTATGATGATATATGGGCTGTCCCTCTGGAGAGAAAAGCAGAATTGCTCTTGGTAGGGAGAGTCCTGTGATCTTGTGTCACACTAACAATATTTAACATGAAAACTATACCGTATGTCATGGTCAGTCCACTTCCTCACCCTTTTCTACATATATTCCCTCCAATGTTGGCTGCACATCATTGCTCTGGACTAGTGGACAATGCCTGCGCATTATACTTCACAGCAGCTATTTGTCATCTCCACCAGGGGGCGCATGTGACAGGGTGACAAGGCAAGATCACAACTGGGGAGACAGTTGTCACGCTATAACGAGAGGTGCCTGAACAAGGGCCTTCATGGCAGGATCACCAGACGTTATTTTAATGAAGGCTGCAGATTGTAAAAGATTTTAAAAGCAGCTTTTAGAATTGCATGCTAAAGCTTTTTTGAAATCTTTGTAATTGGGTGTTTGTTTGTAGCCACGCTTCCCCAAGAATTTCTTCAGATATTCAGCAAAGTTCTCTGTCTAAAGGCTCCTTCACACGTGCATCCGGATTGCTCTTCAGAGAGCATTTGACAGGCAGTGAGGGGGTGTTATATCACCACCGCTCTGCCTGCTTTAACCCCTCAAGCCCCACATACCAGTTATATCGTCCCTAAAAACAGCCACACCAGTTACAATATACCTTATCACAGACACATCAGTCATCTTGTCCCTAATTACAGCCACATCAGTTACAGTGTCCTTAATGACAATCACCACATCGGTTACATTGTCCCTAATCGCCACCACACCAGTCATATTGTCCCTAATCACAGCCACACCAGTCCCAGTGTCCCTGATCACTGCCACACCAGTCCCAGTGTCCCTGATCACCACCATACCAGTCCCAGTGTCCCTGATCACCGCCACACCAGTCCCAGTGTCCCTGATCACCACCATACCAGTCCCAGTGTCCCTGATCACCACCATACCAGTCCCAGTGTCCCTGATCACCGCCACACCAGTCCCAGTGTCCCTGATCACTGCCATACCAGTCCCAGTGTCCCTGATCACCACTATACCAGTCCCAGTGTCCCTAATCACAGCCACACCATTCCCAGTGTCCCTGATCACCACCATACCAGTCCCAGTGTCCCTGATCACCCCCACACCAGTCCCAGTGTCCCTGATCACCCCCACACCAGTCCCAGTGTCCCTGATCACCCCCATACCAGTCATATTGTCCCTAATCCCAGTCCCAGTGTCCGTGATCACCACCACACCAGTCATATTTGCCCCAATTACAGCTACACCAGTTACATTGTCTCTGATCACCACCATACTAGTTACATTGTGCCCAATCACTACCACACCAGTTACATTGTCCCTGATCCCCAACACAGCACTCACAGTGTCCCTGATCACTATCACACCAATTACATGATCAAGGAAACACTAGTTACATTGTCTCTGATTACACCACACCAGTTACATTGTCCCCAGTCACTACCACACCAGTTACATTGTCTCTGATCACACCACACCAGTTGCATGATCAGGGATACACCATTAACATTGTTTCTGATAACCAACACAGCACTCACAGGTGTCCGTTTATGAAGCAGTGAACATTGATGATCCCGAGGATCGCCACTAATCACAGTCCATAAACAGTTTATGAAACATAGATAATTGTCATAGTTACATAGTTACAAAGGTTGAATAAAGACACCAGTCCATCCAGTTCAGTCTGAGTGAGTGTCTACAATTATCCCTATTTATTTAAGGTACCCATATAGCGCTGTCAATTTACACAGTGCTCCACCCATACATCGCACACTTACATCGGTCCCTACCCTTAAGGAGCCCACAATCGAAGGTTCCTAGCGCACATTCATATACTAGGGCCAATTTTTTTTTTTTTTGGACAGAAGCCAATTAACCTACCAGCATGTCTTAGGATTGTGGGAGGAAACCGGAGTACCCGGAGGAAATCCACGCAGGCACCGGGGGAACATGCAAACTCCAGGCAGGTAGTGTCGTGGTTGGGATTTGAACCAGCGACCCTTCTTACTGCTAGGCTAGAGTGCTATCCACTACACCACTGTGATGGGGGAGAATATGTTTGAACATGTTATCTCGCCGATGATCTCCGCACACTGAGAATCCTCATTGACTGACACAGAAACGGCCAGTTTATGAAGCTGCGATCTCAACGCTTCACTGGCGATCTGAGTCAGAATTTACCTCCCCGATTCACCAGATCAGAGGTGAAGAATCGGGGAGTGAAGAGAAAATCCCGGGGGATCTGAGGAGGAAAGAGGAAGATTATTAACGTCCTTATACCTCGATCAGACCCCCCAAGACAGTAACCATGTCCCCCTGTCATATTTATGTATATATATATATATATGTATATATATATATATATATATATATATATATATATGTATATACATACATACATATATATATATATATATATATATATATATATATATATATATATATATATAAAAATGTGTCTATGTATGTATATATATATATATATATATATATATATATATATATATAATGTGTGTGTGTATAGATAGACTCTTTATTTTATTAGCAATAACCACGTCGTCTGTCCATGTACTGAGCGGTGATAATTTATCACTGCTTAACCTCTTGCTTACTGGGCACTTTCACCCCCTTCCTGCCCAGGACAATTTTCAGCTTTCAGCGCCGTCACTCTTTAAATGACGATTGCGCGGTCATGCTACACTGTACCCAAATTACATTTTTATCATTTTTTTTTTCACACACAGATAGAGCTTTCTTTTGGTGGTATTTAATTTCTGCTGGGTTTTTTATTTTTTTGCTACATAAAACAAGAATAAAATAAAGAATAAAAAAAAAATAAATAAAAATAAATAAAAAAAGACAGAAAATTCTGAAAAACAAAACTGTTTTATAGTTTATTATAAAATTTTGAAAACAGGTAATTTTTCTCCTTTACTGATGTGCGCTGATGAGGCTGCGTTGATGGGCACTGATAGGCACTGATAAGGCGGCACTAATGGCACTGATAGGTGTCACTGTTAAGCACTGATGAGGCGGCACTGATAAGTGGCACTGAGAAGTGGCACTGATGGGTAGCACTGATGGTTGGCACTGAAGGGTGGCACTGAAGGGTGGCACTGACAGGTGGCACTGATAAGCGGCACTAATAGGTGACACTGATGGGCACTGATGATCACTGATGGGTGGCACTGATGGGCACTGGTAGGTGAAACTGATAGGCAGCACTGATCTGTGGCACTGATTATGAGACACTGATGGGAATTGATTGGCAGCACTGGTGGGCATTGATGGGTGGCACTGTGGGCACTGGTAGGTGGCACTGGTGGGTACTGATAGGTGGCACTGGTAGGTGGCACAGTGGGCACTGGCAGCCGACACTGGTGGGCACAGAAAATGCAGTCGCGGCTCTCTGTGTGAGGGACCGATGTCCCTCTGACAGAAGCCGGTGACAGCGTGAGGGAAAAAAAATAAAATAAAAAGATTTCCGAGCTTCTGTTTACATCACGTGATCAGCCGTCATTGGCTGACAGCAGATCACGTGGTAAGTAGTGTTGCCACATCATCCCTTTAATACAGGACACATATTAATTACACAGGTTCTGAGGCTAATTTGATGCAGATAAGGCACCAAATGAGTTTAATTACCACCTTAATCAGCCACAGAAGCCGTGTAATCAATATGTGTCCTGGATTAAAGGGATGATGTGGCAACCCTAGTGGTAAGGGACCGGGATCGACCCCTTACTCTGATCTGTGATCAGCCCAGTCTCACAGACTTGTTGACCACAGAGCGCGCCGCGTGCGACCCGCAGATATGCGCAGAGAGCGCTTGCTCGAGAGGACGTCCATGGACCTTTCGGCTATAGCGCGGGAGCGGCAAGTAGTTAATAAACTGACACCTCTGTGTTACAGTGAATTTCTGGTACTGTAAAGTCTCAGGAGATTCCAGTATCGGGGGCCGTTCTCCACTGTTTGAAGCGTTTGTAGATCTCTTCACTCCTCCAAAGGAGAAGCGATCTACAAAGCTTCATAAACGGACACCTCATCACACCAGTCATATTGTCCCCAATTACAGCCAAACAAGTTACAGTGTCCCCGATCACCACAACAGCAATGACAGCGTCACAACACAGACTTGTTCACATGTGCGATGCGCTCTGAAGAGCCACCCATGTACGGATGGCACTTCAGAGAGCATTTGACAGGCAGCGAAGATATAACACGTAGTCACCACCTGCTTTAAACCCTCAAAGTCCACAATAGAAACACTGCAAACACATGCATTGCACGTGGTGGCAAGGTGCTTGCAGAGTGGCCCCATTCACTTGAATGGGTTGTGTTTGGCTGGCGCTACACCCTGGAAAAAGCACAAAAGCAACATCCTGCTGTGGCCACAAAAAGCAAAGCATTGCAGCTGTGGCATGTGTACACCCCCTGGTACAGCTAAAGGGGGTAGTGGTTGTATGGTTTTAAAAGTGCATCCCAAATTTCAACCCCCCAACTTCACATGTGACTAGCCCTAACACAAGCAATCCAATGCGAGTATCATGGATAAAGGCAGGGCTCACCTAATAACAGAAGTGACAGTCCTGCCCTGTAGCATAGCTACACGCTGTCGATAGATTACAGGAAATAATTACCTTCCTGCATAACCAGCTCGGCCTTGCAAGACACCTCACCCCCGCCGTTCCTGGCCACACAGGTGTACACCCCGCCATCGCCGCGCTCTGTGCTCCGTATGACCATGGAGCACTTCCTGCCATCTCTCACAAGCTCGATCCGATCGCTGTCCTTCAGCAACGTGTTATCCTGCAGCAGAAAACAAAGACTTTTGAGGCATCCAGTATCATATACAAGTGTATCCGGAAAGCATTCACAACGCTTCACTTTTTCCACATTTTGTTATGTTACAGCCTTATTCCAAAATGGATCAAATTTATTATTTTCCTCAAAATTCTACAAACAATCCCCCATAATGACAACGTGAAAGAAGTTTGTTTGAAATCTTTGCAAATTTATTAAAAATAAAAAATGAAAAAATCCCATGTACATAAGTATCACAGCCTTTCCTATGGCACTCAAAATTGAGCTCAGGTCCATCCTGTTTCCACTGATCATCCTTGAGATGTTTCTACAACTTGATTGGAGTCCTCCTGTGGTAAATTCATATGATTGGACATGATTTGGAAAGGCACACACCTGTCTATATAAGGTCCCACAGTTCACAGTGCATGTCAGAGCACAAATCAAGCCATGAAGTCCAAGGAATTCTATGTAGACCTCCGAGACAGGATTGTATGGAGGCACAGATCTGGGGAAGGCCACAGAAACATTTCTGCAGCATTGAAGGTCCCAATGAGCACAGTGGCCTCCATTATCTGTAAATGGAAGAAGTTTGGAACCACCAGGACTCTTCCTAGAGCGGGCCGCCCAGCCAAACTGAGTGATCAGAGGAAAAGGGCCTTAGTCAGGGAGGTGACCAAGAACCTGATGGTCACTCTGACAGAGCTCCAGTGTTTCTCTTTGGAGAGAGGAGAACCTTCCAGAAGAACAACCATCTCTGCAGCACTCCACCAATCAGGCCTGTATGGTAGAGTGGCCAGACAGAAGCCACTCCTCAGGAAAAGGCACATATGGCAGCCCACCTGGAGTTTGCCCAAAGGCACCTGAAGGACTCTCAGACCATGAGAAACAAAACTCTCTGGTCTGATGAAACAAAGATTGAACTCTTTGGCCTAAATAGCAAGCGTCATGTCTGGAGGAAAACGCTCATCACCTGGCCAATACCATCCCTACAGTATAGCACGGTGGTGGCAGCATCATGCTGTAGGGATGTTTTTCAGAGGCAGGAACTGGGAGACTAGTCAGGATCGAGGGAAAGATGAATGCAGCAATGTACAGAGACATCCTTGATGAAAACCTGCTCCAGAACACTCTGGATCTCAGACTGGGGTGAAGGTTCAACCTCTAACAGGACAACAACCCTAAGCACACCAAGATAACAAAGGAGTGGCTGCCGGACAACTCTGTAAATGTCCTTGAGTGGCCCAGCAAGAGCCCAGACTTAAACCCGATTGAACCTCTCGGGAGGGATCTCAAGATGGCTGTGCACCGACACTCCCCATCCAACCTGATAAAGCTTGAGAGGTCCTGCGAAGAAGAATGGAATAATAGGTGTGCCAAGCTTGTAGCATCATACTCAAAAAAGACTTGAGGCTGTAATTGGTGCCAAAGGGGCTTCACCAAAAAATTGAGCAAAGGCTGTGATACTTATGTACATGACATTTTTTTCATTTTTTTTATTTTTAAAAAAAAATTTGCAAAGATTTCAAACAAACTTCTTTCACATTATCATTATGGGGTATTGTTTGTGGAATTGTGAGGAAAATAATTAATTGAATCCATTTTGGAATAAGGCTGTGAGATAACAAAATGAGGAAAAAGCGAAGCGCTGTGAATACTTTCCGGATGCACTGTATACAGAGCGGAGGAGATTTTCAAATATCCAAATAAATTCAAACTCTATTTCATAAGGAAAGCTTATTAAAACATACACTCAGCATCCACAAAGGAGGAAAAAAAACAGACCATATGATTGCTATGGATCCAGAAAAATTGACCCTCTGCACTATCTAGCTATAATGTTTTGTATCTTAAAAAAATGGCTTTTTAGATGGAGACTAGAGATGGTAGTGTCCCATAATGGTCTAGGACCATCCTCACCTGGGTCTGTACTTCACAGGTCTTCAGGTCCTGATGTTGGTAAATTAACTGTGGGAAGCCAGCTGTGACTCCTTGCGGTTTCACAGCCGGCTTCCAACTGTGCATGCATGAGCTGCACTTTGTGAATAGTCCCGCAGGTTCTTGGGACCTATGATGTATCCCAGAAGGTTGCCGACAGGGAGGGGGGTGGGAAATTTTGGTGGAATTGCTTTGGAAAAGTTGGAGTGGGTACCTGTCCAAGCCAGGTACCTGTTCCCCTCCTGCCCCAAAAAAGTTCCAAAAGAAGAAGAAAAGGGCATAAAGCGGAACTTCCACATTAGGGTGAAGTTCTGCTTTAAAGTGAAACTACACTGCATCTGAGAACTACAAACAAAAAACACAATACATTTTTTTTTCTCTTTTTCTTTCATTTTTTATTTTCACACTGTCCCTTTATTTTTATTTTTTTATCACTTTTATTACTATTACAAGGAATGTAAACATCCCTTGTAAAAAAAAATAAGGGATGACAGGTCCTCTTTATAGAGAGATCTGGGGTCTATAGGACTCCAGATCTCTCCTCTACCTTTAAAAGCAAAATGTCAAAAAGAAAAGCTAATTAGCAGCTCGGACTGTTTAAATGTGATAGCCATAAAAAAAAATACCATGGTTATGGCTGATATCTTCAGCCATAATCCAGGTAAACTGCACCGTATATACTGTAGATATTGCGGTCAGTAAGTGGCTATGCTTGCATATTCTGCACAGGAAGGAAGTTTTTTTTGCTCTTGATGCTCTCTCCTGTAATGCTGTTCTCACATTCTCTCCTGTAATGCTGTTCTCACACCCTCTCCTGTAATGCTGTTCTCACACTCTCTTCTGTAATGCTGTTCTCACACATGTATGCTGTTCTCCTATGCAAGTAAAGCTGAATTCTACATTCCTCGATATCTCATTTTAACATGTAACCAACACATACTCTATTATTGAAACAGGATCTTCATACTGACCCCTCTGATGTATTAATATTTTCATTTAGATAAATAATGACAGTATGTATGGAGTGGACATCGTTAGGATCCCAGCATTGCAGAGACTGTGGGGTGTCCTTGCACTCACCTTGTACCAGGTAACAGTAAGTGGGGGGCTTCCGTCTATAACTGCGTCAAACTGTGCCGTCTCCCCACAGTTGGCGTGCACATCTTCTATAGTCACCTGCATATACGGGGGTCCTGGAAAACACAATACGTGTATATTCATTTTCAGATGGTCAACTAAATACATTGGAAGGATTTTTAGCAAAATGTGTTACAACCTTGCACCCTGCAGATTCTTCTCTTTAGGTATAAGTAGAATACCGCTCCAGGTGGGTGCACTCTTTCTGGGTGCACGTGCTTATTTCTGAGAATATATTACTCAATACACTAGATGACCACACTCCAGTAAAAAAGTAAAAAAAATCTTCAAAGTTGTGGGCATGTTCTGTAAATTAAATGATGCAAATCCTCAAACAATCCATGTTAATTCCAGGTTGTGAGCCAAAGATCTATATAGAGGAATCAGGACCTCCTTCCTCTGCTGGTGTTCCCTCTAGTGATATAAAGATCTATATAGAAGAATCAGGACCTCCTTCCCCTGCTGGTGATCCCTCTAGTGATATAAAGATCTATATAGAGGAATCAGGATCTCCTTCCTCCTGCTGGAGATCCCTATAGTGATATAAAGACCTATATAGAGGAATCAGGACCTTCTTCCTCCTGCTGGAGACCCCTTTAGTGATATAACGATCTATATAGAGGAATGAGGACCTCCTTCCTCCTGCTGGAGACCCCTTTAGTGATATAAAGATGGTGATCCCTCTAGCATACCTCCCAACATTTTGAGATGGGAATGAGGGACACCTACTAGCAAACATAGGTAGGCATAGGACACGCCCCTGCCACACCCCCTTAAAGGAGAATTAACCAAAAAAAGTTCATTAAATCCACAAGGGCTTTTTTTTACCACTACTATTCCTTTATACTGGTTTTTAAAATTTACAAATGCAGCAATTTAGAAAATAGATGAAAGGTTTAGCACTGGGAAACACTTTTTGAAAGATCAAAAGTGCATTTCATATGCAACTATACAGATCAGATCAAAATGAGGGACAAATGAGGGGGCAAGAGGGACAGAGGGACATTGCTCCAAATCAGGGACAGTCCCTCCAAATCAGGGACAGTTGGAAGCTATGCCCTCTAGTGATATAAAGGTCTATATAGAGGAATCAGGACCTCCTTCCTCCTACTGCAGACCCTCTAGTGATATAAAGATCCATATAGAGGAATCAGGACCTCCTTCCTCCTGCTGGTGATCCCTCTAGTGATATAAAGATCTATATAGAGGAATCAGGACCTCCTTCCTCCTGCTGGTGACCCCTCTAGTGATATAAAGATCTATATATAGGAATCAGGACCTCCTTCCTCTTGCTGGGGATCCCTCTAGTGATATAAAGATCTATATAGAGGAATCAGGACCTCCTTCCTCCTGCTGGTGACCCCTCTAGTGATATAAAGATCTATATAGAGGAATCAGGACCCCCTTCTTCCTCCTGCTGGAGATCCCTCTAGTGATATAAAGATCTATATAGAGGAATCAGGACCTCCTTCCTCCTGCTGGGGATCCCTCTAGTGATATAAAGATCTATGTAGAGGAATCAGGACCTTCTTCCTCCTGCTGGTTATCCCTCTAGTGATAAAAAGACCTATATAGGAGAATCAGGACCTCCTCCCTCATGCTGGTGATGGACCACTTGTTTTTTTTTTTTCTGCTGTCACTCTTCTATGTTTCAATGCTGCTCCCACCCCTCTCTCTCCTTTCTTTTTTTTCAATTCTGTTTATTGAATTTCACAGTATTGGTACAAAGAAAAGAAATAGCTGCCACGGATAGAGAAGGAGGAACCACACTGCACGTGTGCAGTCTGAAGGGGTCGGAGTGGCTGCTAGGGGGCGCACACTTGTAGGGTCCAGCACATTCTTCAGCAGGATGGAGGAGGATTAAGGGACCAGCAGTTTCTGCAGAGAGATTCCCAATGCTGTAAAATGTAATGCAGAAAATAAAGACGTCCTGTGAGTCTATTGCATTAAAACTTTCATTTCTTAAACATTATCCCCTTTATCCTGCGACAATATCATTTTATTAATCTCCCTGCAAGCTCCTGTTATTAATAAATGTGTTTGTGAAGATTCAGGCCGTGAGATGCCATTATCGTGATTTAAGGACAATTAAATAATCATCGTGCTATTTGTGCTTCGGCAGAGCTCAGAAATATGTTCTCATTTGTCTGGAAGAATACACTCCGTAATTACTTGTCATTCTGAGATCACTTGTGGAACAGAAAATTTCCCCGCAAAATGCAATAATTATGAAAAAACGACTTTTCTTTTGTTAATGCGCAACTAAAGGCTGTTTATTCCCAATGTTATTGACTAAGAACAAGTCCCAGCACTGGCGTCATAATGTGTATTGTGGGCAAATATCTTCCTTACCTGCCTAAAACTAATAAAATATTCCCAAAAACCACCAATGCATGTGAGTGCAGCCCAAGTCGGTAGGACATTGTTGCAGATCTTTTAGGGTTATATTGGCCTGCTTTGCTGGTGTATCGCCCTCCTAGATAGGTGCTAGGATTGGATACATTTAGTTCTGGCTCATTGTACTCCACAGCGGATGACAGATCAGTGTACCGGCCCGCTGCCGCTACCATGTGATCGCTGTGACCAATCACAGCAGATCACATGACAATTGTACACAATGAATGGCTATGATTCATGCCATTCATTGTGTAGTGAGCTGCACGATTCTGGATAAAATGAGAATCGCGATTCTTTTGCTTAGGATAAAGATCACGATTCTGAAAATCTTTTTTATTTTAATGATTTACAACCCCTAAACATTAGGTATTAGGTAGGGATTATCAAACAAGATGGCAAACAAAAAACAAAATAAATAAATAAAAATAAGACATACTACTCTTTGCTTCAAGAAATGTAATGAAAAATAATGTAATGTGTAAGGTAAAAAAAAAAATTACCATTAAAGAGTTCCGCCCACCCCACGAAAAATTCAGCAGCTACAAATACTGCAGCTGCTGACTTTTAATATATGGACACTTACCTGTCCACGGAGTTCGTGATGTTGGCACCCCAGCCGATCTTCGGATTGGCTGTTGGGTGCAGCCGCCGCCATTCCTGGTGAGGGAACCCAGCAGTGAAGCCTTTCGGCTGTACAGCCAGTTCCCTACTGCGCATGTTACATACCGGTAGTTACATATGATAGTTACATAGTTACATATGGTAGTTACATAGTTACATAGTAGGTGAGGTTGAAAAAAGACACAAGTCCATCAAGTCCAACCTATGTGTGTGATTATGTGTCAGTATTTCATTGTATATCCATGTATGTTGCGGTCATTCAGGTGCTTATCTAATAGTTTTTTTAAACTACCGATGCTCCCCCGCTGAGACCACCGCCTGTGGAAGAGAATTCCACATCCTTGCCGCTCTTACAGTAAAGAACCCTCTACGTAGTTTAGGGTTAAACCTCTTTTCTTCTAATTTTAATGAGTGGCCACGTGTCTTGTTTAACTCCTTTCCGCGAAAAAGTTTTCTCCCTATTGTTGGGTCACCAGTACGGTATTTGTACATTGAAATCATATCCCCTCTCAAGCGTCTCTTCTCCAGAGAGAATAAGTTCAGTGCTCGCAACCTTTCCTCATAACTAAGATCCTCCAGACTCTTTATTAGCTTTGTTGCCCTTCTTTGTACTCGCTCCATTTCCAGTACATCCTTCCTTTTTGACTCCCTTCCATATTTTCACGAGTAGCTGAGTCGTGGGGCACTTAAAGTGGGTGTTGGGGAATCCCATTTCCATATGGGACAGGGCGGTGTAAGCTACATCCAGGCCGATAAGAAGACTCCTGGAGGGGTCCCTGACCGTTGCAAGGTCCCACCCCGTGAAGTGTTGTAACTCGGCTGCAGAATAATACATTTGAGGGTGCGGAACAGTCATTCCACCTTGATCTTTTGGGAGTTGCAGAGTGGCAAGCTTAATACGTGCTTACTCCGCCCTGAATTGCGAGTCAATCCGTCGGAACCAATAGTGTGGTACCCAGATTGGTGCGTTATGTAAAATGTACAGTAGTTGTGGTGCCCAGATCATCTTGAACACGCCCGGTTACTGATAGTGGTAGCCTACTCCAGCTAGCTTGTTTTTGTTGAAATTTCCTCAATATCGATTTTAGGTTCAGTGTGATGTAGTCCCCTGGGTCTTTGGTCACCACTATAACCAAATATTTGAACGAGGTAACAACTTGTATATGTGAGAGATCCTCTGGTAGAGGAGTCAATAGAGGGTCTAATGGTAGGAGAGCTGATTTATGCCAGCTAATGGCAAAGCCCGATAGCTGCCCGAACTGGGCAATTAGGGACATCACTGCGAATCCCCAGTGTCTCCCAAGTACAGTAGTGTATCATCCGCGTACAATGAGATTTTTTCCTCGTTTTGACCACGCTGGAAGCCCACTATGTCAGGAGAGGACTGCACCATAGCCGCTAGAGGTTCCAGTGCCAGGGCAAACAGCAGGGGCGACAATGGGCACCCCTGCCGCGTGCCACGGAATAAAGGAAATGCCTCAGATAGGGTGTCATTAATTCATTAATCCTCACTCTAGCTGTGGGGGCAGCGTACAACAACTGCACCCAAGAAATAAATGTATCCCCCAATCTGAATCGACGCAACACCCCCCACAGGTATTTCCACTCCACGCTGGGGATAAAGCCAGATTGGTCCACATGGACCAAATCCGCCACAACTCCCGAAAGTCTAGTGGCCAGTACCCAGGCTAGTAATTTCACATCCGTGTTAAGAAGCGAAATAGGTTTGTATGAGTCGGTTTGTAACGGGTCCTTACCAGGTTTTGGGATGACTACTATGATAGCCCCATTCATAGAGGCGGGCAGACCGCCTACTTGGAGGGCATCATTTAGGGTTGTTAGTAGGGTAGGTAAAAGAATGTCGACCATATTTCCAATATGTTTCTGTGGGCAGACCATCAGAACCCAGTGATTTGTTGTTCGGCATTTGTGCCACCGCTAAAGTAAGTTCCTCTAAAGTTAGTGGTTTATTAAGGGCAGCCTGGCCCTGTTGTGATAACTGAGGGATAGAGCACTGGTCCAAAAATCGTCCCAGCTCCTCTTTTGTGGGGTGTACCTTAGACGTGTACAGATCCTTAAGGAGATCCGAGAACACCTCAGGGACACGAGTCTGATCAGTAACCGTGTCGCCTGCTGTGTTCTGGATAGCATCAATATGTGTAATGCCCTGTTGGGCCCTAGCTATCATGGCAAGTAAATGACCTGTGTTTTCCCATTCATTAAAATATTTTTGCTGGAGAAAGAAACAAAATCACCACTCTTGGCACCCCTCCAAAATGTTCCCAACTAGAACAATACTTACCCCTGTTGCCCCCCAAATTGCCCCTCCCAGCACAAATCCCCCTAAATTACCATTCTTAGCACTCCCCCTCCCTCCCAAATGTCTCCAACTATAGCAATACTTACCCCCTGTTGCCCCCCAAATTTCCCCTCCCAAAACAAATCCCCCTAAATCACCACTCTTAGCACCACCCCCCCTCAAATATCCCCAACTAGAGCAATACTTACCCCCTGTTGCCAACAAAATACCCCTTTCCAACACAAATCCCCTCCCTCACAATCTCCTTGTGGTGCCCCCTCCCCCCCACCTCACATGATACCACAGTGCCCAGGGCAGCAAAACTTTCTGCCCACCCCTTGTCCTGGCCCTGACCCTGAGCATCTACTTAGCGTCTCCTTCGGAGGTAGCACTATACTGATTTTCAACAAAACAGCATTTAGTGCTCTCCAAGGTAACCTGGGTTCCACAAGACCCCTGCCCAAAGTGACCCCCGTCACAATGAAACACTATTCTTCCCAATGACACCAATGATGGGGCACTATTCCTTCCACTGACACCAATGATGGGGCACTATTCCTTCCACTGACACCAATGATGGGACACTATTCCTCCCACTGACACCAATGATGGGGCTCTATTCCTCCCAATGACACCAATGATGGGGCACTATTCCTCCCAATGACACCAATGATGGGGCACTATTCCTTCTACTGACACCAATGATGGGACACTATTTCTCCCAATGACACCAATTATGGGGCACTATTCCTCCCAATGACACCAATGATGGGACACTATTTCTCCCAATGACACCAATTATGGGGCACTATTCCTCCCAATGACACCAATGATGGGGCACTATTCCTCCCAATGACACCAAGGATGGGACACTATTTCTCCTAATAACACCAACAATGGGACACTATTCCTTGCAATGATAACAAAAATGAGGAACTATTCCTCCCAAAGACACCAACAATGGGACACAATTCCTCTCAATAACACCAACGATAGGGCACTATTCCTTCCACTGATACTAATAAAGAGGCACTAGTCCTCCCAATGACACCAATGATGGGGCACTATTCCTCCCACTGACACCAAAGATGGGGAATGGTTTACTCCCACTGATGCCAGGACATTTTCTACCCTACTGGCCACAGCTCAGCCCCCCTAAACTCTGAAGGACAGTATGCTGGCCCTTGTTTAGGAATTTCGGAGACCCACTGTTTGGACAACTAATCTGCTTCTCATTTTTTTTTCTTTGTAAATCAGTACAGCCATGAATTCTTAGCACTATCTATAGAATTTTTTTTTTTTATCTCTGGTCTACAGCGCAGATGTAACGCAACCTAATAAAAAATCAATTTATTCCTTTAGAATGGCTTTGCAACGACATCTATAAAAGATTGCCATCTCCCAAAGGCTTCTATGGAAACACATCTTGATGTATTCTACTGTATTGTACTCTATATGCCTGTCATCTTTTTTAGCTAATGTTAATCTCTATCATTTTAAGGAAAGAATGAAAAATACTTTCCTGGTTTTTTTTTAGACTTGGTTCACACCTACAGGTGCAACCGAGTGCAAATTAATAATATATTATAATATAATATCCTGACCAATTAACCACTTCAATCCCGGGCACTTTCACCCCCCCTTCCTGCCCAGGCCAATTTTCAGCTTTCAGCGCTCTCACACTTTGAATGACAATTGCGCGGTCATGCTACACTGTAAACAAAATACATTTTTATCCTTTTTTTCCACACAAAAAAAAGCTTTCTTTTGGTGGTATTTAATCACAGCTGGATTTTAAAATTTTTTTGAACAGAAAAAAAAAAAAAATGAAAATGTAAAAAAAAAACGAAAAAAAAAACACTTTTTTTTTTTTTTTTTTGTTTCTGTTATAAAATTTTGCAAATAAATAATTGTTCTTCATAAATTTAGCCCAAAATGTATTAAGCTACATTGCTGTGGTGAAAATAACCCAAATCCGTGTACATTATTTAGTCCACAAACTATGGGATATATCTGAGAATTGATCAATCCTGATCTACTGACGGCCAATCTAATTTCTTGAGGCCTGAAAATGTACAAATACCCCCCAAATGACCCCTTTTTGGAAAGTAGACCACCTGAGGTATTTAGTAAGAGGCATAGCGAGTTTTTTGAAGTCTTAATTTTTTGTCATAATTTTTTGGAAAATTAAGAAAAAAAAAAAAATTCCAATTTTTTTCCCCATATTATGACCAGTGCGGTACATCATATAACTGGGACTGGTGACAGTACGAAAAAAAATGTTATAATTTTTTTTATTATTGCATTTTTAAAACATTTTTTTTAAGATTTTGTTTCCCACACTGTGACCAGAGCAATATAATGTTACCATAGTAACATCGTACCACTCTGGGGAAGTGATCAGGATTTCTTTTTTTCTTAACATTATGTTTGCCTATAGCAATGTATTACAATGTATTACATTGCTATAAGCAAGCATTTTACTGAATGAAACTGATTAGTTCAGTCTGTTTTGTTGTGATTAACTGTGATTGGTCAAAGCTAATCAAAAATGGTACAGATGGGCTGTGATTGGCCCTGTCTGTATCATGTGATCAGTGGCGGCTTGTTTTTTTTTGTTTGGGGGGACGGCAAACAATCACCCCCCTCCGTGGCACCTCAAACCCCCCCATTACCCCCCACCCTGCCGTCTGCCAGTCGGTCCACTGGCACTTACCCCATCTAGGCGGCGGGCATTGGCGGGAAACGGGCATCGGCAGGTATCCAAGGAGTGGCGGGGATCGTGGCACTGAGGAGCGGTGGGGATCGGGCATCAAGTAGCGGTGGGGATCGGGCATCTGAGGAGCAGCAGGAAATGGGGCAACAGGCAGCGGCGGGGATCAGGCAGGGGCGGGCATCAGGCAGTGGCGGGGATCGAGCATCGGCGGGCATCCAGACATCAGCCAACAGCTCTTCTCCTCCTCGCTTCTGCCGTGCGTCTCCTGCCCTCCTCTTAGGTGTCCAATAGGAGCGTCTGTCCTTTTAGCCAATCGGGTGATGGGTATCAGGATCAGGATCAGTGTTGCAACAGCGAATATTTATTCGCTGTTGCAACACTCCTGGGTGGGCTTCGAATGCAATACTCTCTGCCCCGAGCCCACCCTATTTTGAGGCCTATTAGAGCCTCTGGTTATAATCAGTGCTGGAACCACCCACCCACCCCCGCCATAGGAATTCATGCACCCGGTGTCCTGAAAGGAGTCGGGCCGGGCACATGGATAGGGAGGGGATGAAGGGCATGGATGGGGGGGGGGGGCGGCGCCCGTGCACCCAAAATGGACGGGCCGCCCCTGCATGTGATCAAATTGACCAATCACAGCTAGCAAAACATTTGTACACATTTGATGGCTTTAAAGGAAGCCATCCATTGTATACAACTGTCATGTGACCTGCTGTGATTCATCACGGCGGTCACATGGTACCGGCAGCGAGCCGATACACTGATCAGTCATGGGCTGTGTCCCGCGAACACGGCTGGTAACAGATTGTGCCGCTATGCAGCCCCGTGATCGGCACATCCTGACAGGACGTCATATGACGCCCAGCCAGGATAACTAAACCACCTCCCTGCCGTCATTTTGCTATAGGCCAGGCGGGAACTGGTTAAACAAATACATGCTCTGTGTGCTTGAAGTGCCTAAATGCTCCTAAACAAGTTTGCAAAATGCGGCTCAAGCATGTTTTTGAAGCTGCTTTTCTCGTGCCAGGAGTAAAATGTTTTAAAAAAGCCCCGGTGTGCATGAGGCCTAACTGACTTTCCATGCCTTATTCTATACTGTGTGTATGGAGGCGGCCATTTTAGTAGAGGCGGGGCTTTGCTTCCTCATGTCAGAGCCTCCAGCAAAGAGAAAATTGAGCAGCACAATAGTGAACCTCACCAAATCTCCCTCCCAATCTACTGAGACTGGGGGCCAGAGGCAGACGTGCCTTAGATTTCACATTGCACATATACAGCCGAGGCTACAGAACAGGGGTGCCTAGGCACACTCATATACCAGGAAGTGCACTGATAATTTTTTTTAAAAGAAATTCAGCACAAACAGAAAGCTTTATAGGGTTCTGCTGAGGAACAAATAATATTTCTGAATCTTTCCTATAAGTAAGTATTCCCTTGGAGTTCAGATGCACTTTAAGTGGTACAGCAGACTGGGGGATGTAACAGAAGGGGTTCTTGGCACATGGGAATCCCCCCTGGACCTGACTGGGCATCAGTGTGTCTAGAAGAACAGTCTGTGGGGACATCCAGAAAAGGAAGATGGGATTGGTAACAGTGTGCTGAGAAAAACATTCTAATATGAGAGTGGTGTGCTGTAGCATTCGTTAGAGACTGCTGACATGATACAAGAGATGGTCAGAGGCTACAGACATGATACAAGAGATGGTCGGAGACTGCAGACATGATACAGCAGATGGTCAAAGACTGCAGACATGACACAGGAGATGATCAGAGACTTCAGACATGATACAGGAGATGGTCAGAGACTGCAGACATGATACAGGAGATGGTCAGAGGCTACAGACATGATACAGGAGATGGTCAGAGGCTACAGACATGATACAAGAGATGGTCAGAGGCTACAGACATGATACAAGAGATGGTCAGAGACTGCAGACATGATACAGGAGATGGTCAAAGACTGCAAACATGATACAGGAGATGGTCAAAGACTGCAGACATGATACAGGAGATGGTCAGAGACTGCAGACACGGTACAGGAGATGGTCAGGGACTACAGACATGATACAAGAGATGATCAGAGACTGCAGACATGATACAGGAGAGGGTCAGAGACTGCAGACATGATACAAGAGATGGTCAGAGACTGCAGACATGATACAGGAGATGGTCAGAGACTGCAGACATGAAACAAGAGATGGGCAGAGACTGCACACATGATACAAGAGATGGTCAGAGACTGCAGACATGATACAGCAGATGGTCAAAGACTGCAGACATGACACAGGAGATGATCAGAGACTTTAGACATGATACAGGAGATGGTAAGAGACTGCAGACATAATACAGGAGATGGTCAGAGGCTACAGACATGATACAGGAGATGGTCAGAGGCTACAGACATGATACAAGAGATGGTCAGAGGCTACAGACATGATACAAGAGATGGTCAGAGACTGCAGACATGATACAGGAGATGGTCAAAGACTGCAGACATGATACAGGAGATGGTCAAAGACTGCAGACATGATACAGGAGATGGTCAGAGACTGCAGACACGGTACAGGAGATGGTCAGAGACACAGACATGATACAAGAGATGATCAGAGACTGCAGACATGATACAGGAGAGGGTCAGAGACTGCAGACATGATACAAGAGATGGTCAGAGACTGCAGACATGATACAGGAGATGGTCAGAGACTGCAGACATGATACAAGAGATGGGCAGAGACTGCAGACATGATACAAGAGATGGTCAGAGACTGCAGACATGATACAGGAGATGGTCAAAGACTGCAGACATGATACAATAGATGATCAGAGACTGCAGACATGATACAAGAGATGGTCAGAGACTGCAGACATGATACAGGAGATGGTCAGAGACTGCAGACATGTTACAGGAGATGGTCAAAGACTGCAGACATGATACAAGAGATGGTCAGAGACTGCAGACATGATACAGGAGATGGTCTGAGACTGCAGACAAAGTACAGGAGATGATCAGAGACGAGACATGATATAGAAGATAGTCAGAGACTGCAGACATGGTACAAGAGATGATCAGAGACTGAAGACATACTACAGAAGATGGTCAGAGACTGCAGACATAATACAGGAGAGACTGCAGACATAATACAAGAGATGGTCAGAGACTGCAAACATAGTACAGGAGAAGGTCAGAGACTACTTGGGTGGTTGAAAACTGAGCACGTGACACAGAAGTGGCCAATCATTGGAAGATATGCTATGGTAGATGTCAGAGACTTCAGATATTCTACAACAGACTGATAGAGATCACTGCAATTACAGCCCCTTCTGTACCCACATCTGTGCTCCCTACAGACCTCTTACAAATTACTAGCACCACATTTATTATTCCTCACAGCACACGATCCATTACAAAAGCTCAGAAAAAAAAATAAACACATAAAAAGAGAAAATGGATTGGAAGGCTCAGAAAAAGAACACGATGTGAAGGAATAAAATCAAGCCATGTATATAGCAGGAACCGGTCTAATGAAGAGTTTTCCTTCCCTGGTCCTGATTCAGCAGCTGGCCAGAGAAAACATTGACGAGGGCCACACGAGAAGCAGCAAAGGTCCACAGAATGGACATCAGGGATATAGAAAGGAAATGGAGGAGAAAGAGCAGCAATCAGCGAGAAGTTCCCGATATTCTTCCAGAAAGAGCTGACTTCTCTTTTTCCTCATTTTCAGAGTCTTTGATTTTATGTTTAAATTGCAGAGTCAGGTTGAAAAAAAGACCTTCGAGACCAATTCAAAGAACAAAAATAAATTAAAATACTTGCATTCTCAAGACCTTAAAGTGGTTGTAAATCTCTGAAATGGCATTCTTCCCACTGTCCGTCACACTACTGTATCATGAGTTGTAGATATAGTAACACTTAGTAGTGGTTCCCTGAGACTGGAAAGTTTTGGAAAGGGTTCCTCTGTGTTGAAAAAGTTGAGAAAGTGTGGTCTATGCCGAAACCCAGTGTCGGGACAAGGTAATCTAGAACCCAGGGTAAACATGCCAAACTGCCCACCCCCCCCCCCCCCCAAGATGCAAAAATCCCCCCCCCCCCTAAAATTTGTGCCCCCCATCCCCCAAATCTCCCCCAGCAAACCCCCCTCAAAAAAAATCACCCCTCCTAACACAAATCCTCTAATCACTGTGTTTACTATGCTTCAGTTTGTGAATGAGCAGGAAGCCTCAGAGCACTTTGTATTCATTCATCTGTGAAGCTGAGGCTGCAGAGAAAGGGACTGATAAATCCAAGTCACTTTCAGCCACGGAGGGGTCCGTCAGGTAGGCTGTATGGGGCCCCGTGTTTTCTAAGAGCAGCCCTGCATACAGGGGCGTCGCTAGGGGGTGGCTTTTGGGGCTATAGCCCCGAGTCTCTGCAGGGGTCCCCAAGAGGAGGGGAGGCTCTCTGGGGACCCTTATGTAAGTGGGGAAGCTCTCTGGGGACCCTGATGTAAGTGGGGAAGCTCTCTGGGGACCCTGATGTAAGTGGGGGGGCTCTCTGGGGACCCTGATGCAAGGGGGAGGCTCTCTGGGGACCCTGATTTTAAGGGGGAGGCTCTCTGGGGACCCTGATTTTAAGTGGGAGGATCACTGGGGACCGCTATGGGCTCCAGCCCCAGATCTTTTGTAGACCTAGCATACATCCTAGGAGTCTTCAGGATGGGAGAAGAGGAGGCGGGGTTTTATCAACTAAGCACACTCTCCTGCATGCTTGATAGATGGCAGATGGATTCCAGGAAGTAAATGCTACACGAATCATCTGCCCTTACTCAAGATGGCCACTGCCGGTGTCTTGCCAAGAAAGTTCCCCCGGCAGATAAGGACCCCCCCCTCTACTGCGCAGGCGCAGCGCTTGCGCAGTAGGAACAACAAGGGAGCCGCCGAAAAGAGCCGAAGCTGAACACCTGAGTCAGCTGTACACGGCGCCTGCGCACTACATTCTACCCTATGTCCACGCTAAAGCCCCACCATCCAAGTGGACATAGAGTTAGAATAATAATATGCCGAGCGCAGCGGGGGGCCGTGCCCGAAGAGTGGCGAGCGTAGTGAGCCCGCGAGGGGCCTGTTGCAAACTCTTTTTTATTAAAATAGTGTTGGTACGCAGGCGCCGTGTACAGGTGACTCAGGTGTTCAGCTTCGGCTCTTTTCGGCGGCTCCCTTGTTGTTCCTACTGCCCAAGCGCTGCGCCTGCGCAGTAGAGGGGGGTCCTTATCTGCCGAGGGGAACTTTCTCGGCAGAACACCGGCAATGCTAGGTGGGTGTTTTTCAAAGTGATTTCTCAGCAAAATAAAGCCATGGAGACATGGATGAATTGGGGAGTTTGCTTTGAACATTATAAATGTATTAATAGTGTTTTGTGATGCTCAGATGCAGTGAAGATCTGCTTTAATATGAATAATGTAATATTAATTATTAATATAAATATCAATATATTATTGATTTTATTAAATAAATACTGTATGAATAATCATGAATAAAATATAAATATTCAGTAGAGCAGTGGATGGTGTCAGTAGAGCAGTGGATGGTGACAGTAGGGCAGTGGATGGTGTCAGTAGAGCAGTAGATGGTGTCAGTAGAGCAGTGGATGGTGTCAGTAGGGCAGTGGACGGTGTCAGTAGAGCAGTAGATGGTGTCAGTAGAGCAGTGGGTGGTGTCAGTAGAGCAGTGGGTGGTGTCAGCAGAGCAGTGGACGGTGTCAGTAGAGCAGTAGATGGTGTCAGTAGAGCAGTGGATGGTGTCAGTAGAGCAGTGGGTGGTGTCAGTAGGGCAGTGGATGGTGTCAGTAGAGCAGTGGATGGTGTCAGTAGAGCAGTGGATGGTGTCAGTAGGGCAGTGGACGGTGTCAGTAGAGCAGTGGATGGTGTCAGTAGAGCAGTGGGTGGTGTCAATAGGGCAGTGGACGGTGTCAGTAGAGCAGTGGACGGTGTCAGTAGATCAGTAGATGGTGTCAGTAGAGCAGTAGATGGTGTCAGTAGAGCAGTGGATGGTGTCAGTAGAGCAGTGGATGGTGTCAGTAGAGCAGTGGGTGGTGTCAGTAGAGCAGTGGGTGGTGTCAGTAGGGCAGTGGACGGTGGCAGTAGAGCAGTGGACGGTGTCAGTAGGGCAGTGGACGGTGTCAGTAGAGCAGTGGACGGTGTCAGTAGAGCAGTGGATTTTGTCAGTAGAGCAGTGGATGGTGTCAGTAGAGCAGTGGACGGTGTCAGTAGAGCAGTGGATGGTGTCAGTAGGGCAGTGGATGGTGTCAGTAGGGCAGTGGATGGTGTCAGTAGAGCAGTAGATGGTGTCAGTAGGGCAGTGGATGGTGTCAGTAGGGCAGTGGACGGTGTCAGTAGAGCAGTGGATGGTGTCAGTAGGGCAGTGGATGGTGTCAGTAGAGCAGTGGATGGTGTCAGTAGGGCAGTGGATGGTGTCAGTAGAGCAGTGGATGGTGTCAGTAGGGCAGTGGATGGTGTCAGTAGGGCAGTGGACAGTGTCAGTAGAGCAGTGGGTGGTGTCAGTAGGGCAGTGGATGGTGTCAGTAGAGCAGTAGATGGTGTCAGTAGGGCAGTGGATGGTGTCAGTAGGGCAGTGGACGGTGTCAGTAGAGCAGTGGATGGTGTCAGTAGGGCAGTGGATGGTGTCAGTAGAGCAGTGGATGGTGTCAGTAGAGCAGTGGATGGTGTCAGTAGGGCAGTGGATGGTGTCAGTAGAGCAGTGGATGGTGTCAGTAGGGCAGTGGATGGTGTCAGTAGGGCAGTGGACAGTGTCAGTAGAGCAGTGGATGGTGTCAGTAGAGCAGTGGGTGGTGTCAGTAGGGCAGTGGATGGTGTCAGTAGAGCAGTGGATGGTGTCAGTAGGGCAGTGGATGGTGTCAGTAGAGCAGTGGGTGGTGTCAGTAGGGCAGTGGATGGTGTCAGTAGAGCAGTGGATGGTGTCAGTAGGGCAGTGGATGGTGTCAGTAGGGCAGTGGATGGTGTCAGTAGGGCAGTGGATGGTGTCAGTAGGGCAGTGGATGGTGTCAGTAGGGCAGTGGACAGTGTCAGTAGAGCAGTGGATGGTGTCAGTAGAGCAGTGGGTGGTGTCAGTAGGGCAGTGGATGGTGTCAGTAGAGCAGTGGATGGTGTCAGTAGGGCAGTGGATGGTGTCAGTAGAGCAGTGGGTGGTGTCAGTAGGGCAGTAGATGGTGTCAGTAGGGCAGTGGACAGTGTCAGTAGAGCAGTGGATGGTGTCAGTAGAGCAGTGGGTGGTGTCAGTAGGGCAGTGGATGGTGTCAGTAGAGCAGTGAATGGTGTCAGTAGGGCAGTGGATGGTGTCAGTAGGGCAGTGGATGGTGTCAGTAGAACAGTGGACGGTGTCAGTAGAGCAGTGGACGGTGTCAGTAGGGCAGTGGATGGTGTCAGTAGGGCAGTGGACGGTGTCAGTAGAGCAGTGGATGGTGTCAGTAGAGCAGTGGGTGGTGTCAGTAGGGCAGTGGACGGTGTCAGTAGAGCAGTGGACGGTGTCAGTAGGGCAGTGGACGGTGTCAGTAGAGCAGTGGACGGTGTCAGTAGAGCAGTGGATTTTGTCAGTAGATCAGTGGATGGTGTCAGTAGAGCAGTGGACTGTGTCAGTAGAGCAGTGGATGGTGTCAGTAGGGCAGTGGATGGTGTCAGTAGAGCAGTGGATGGTGTCAGTAGGGCAGTGGATGGTGTCAGTAGAGCAGTGGATGGTGTCAGTAGGGCAGTGGATGGTGTCAGTAGGGCAGTGGACGGTGTCAGTAGAGCAGTGGATGGTGTCAGTAGGGCAGTGGATGGTGTCAGTAGAGCAGTGGATGTTGTCAGTAGGGCAGTGGATGGTGTCAGTAGAGCAGTGGGCGGTGTCAGTAGAGCAGTGGATGGTGTCAGTAGAGCAGAGGACGGTGTCAGTAGAGCAGAGGACGGTGTCAGTAGGGCAGTGGATGATGTCAGTAGGGCAGTGGATGGTGTCAGTAGAGCAGTGGATGTTGTCAGTAGGGCAGTGGATGGTGTCAGTAGAGCAGTGGATGTTGTCAGTAGGGCAGTGGATGGTGTCAGTAGAGCAGTGGATGTTGTCAGTAGGGCAGTGGATGGTGTCAGTAGGGCGGTGGATGAATGTCAGTAGAGCTTCAAAGTTGTGGGCATGTTCTGTAAATTAAATGATGCAAATCCTCAAAATATCCATGTTAATTCCAGGTTGTGAGGCAATAAAACATGAAAAATGCCAAGGGGGCTACTTCATTTAGATTAGATTTGACTGAGGTAGGGAATCCGGGAGAAGGGCATGGCCCTAAGCCCGCAGTGTGTTCCCATAGGGGCGGGTGGTGGACCTCCCCCTGATCTTGGATCCCTCACAATTAATTTAATAAAGCCCCCCGTCTCCAAGTTAACCTCTCCTCATCTATTCCAGTTACTGAGTTACACCAGACTCATTTAAGTTTTTGCTCTGACAGTTTACACATCATTCATTGTCCTAATGCCAGAGTTATGTTTATTTTAGTTTATAATTTTAATTTAAGTTCAACTGTAACTAAGAATTCTGTTGTTTAGACCTTTCATTTTACGTCTTGCATTGAGAGGTCTTTCCTCACATTATTTGGCTCCTTTTGAATCTTCATATCCTTGCAACATGTAATGTCTTGTACAAAGGTTATGTAAGAAATTTCTCTTGCTACTACCAATAAAAATTTATTGAAAAAAAAAAAAAAAAAAAAAAAAAGAAAAATGCCAAGGGGGTGAATACTTTTGCAAGGCACTGTATACGCAGTGGAAAGAGCTCACAGAGTCCCTACTAGGCCATCACCACCGGGACATCCCCCTAGAACTGCTTTTAGCGAGATTGCTGAATTACAGGGACAGAGAAATTATCCTAAGGCTGGTCAGAGAACGAAGAAACATACAGTTTAATGGAACAAGTTTCCGTCTACCCTGATTTTTTGGCCGGGGTACAGAGGAGCAGATCACATTTTTTCTGATGTTAAAAAACGCCTGCAGAAACTGCAGGCCTCAAATGCAATGCTGTATCCTGCAAAGCTCCGAATTACCTCCAGGGGGCAAGCCCACTTCTTTCAGAAAGCTGCCAAAAAGCATCAGTGGGTGGGTGGGGTGGGTGGGGAGGGCGTACAACTCCAATCACACTACGTATTCTAGGGGTGTGAGTGTACGGGTGCATATTCGTTTCAAATTAGTTTTTTAACAAATTTTGACAAAATCATTAATTCCGAAATTTCCGAATTTTTCAATTTCCGAAATTTTGAATTTCTGAATTTCAAATATCCGAATTTAGAATTTCCAAATTTAGAATTTCCGAATTTTCAGATTTCTGAATTTTCGAATTTTGGAAATTCAGAATTCAAAAATTGGAAAATTTCGAAAATTCGAAAATTTGAGAAATTCGAACATTGGAAATTAGGAAATTACGAAAATTCCAAGTTTCATAAATTCGAAAAATTCAAAAATTTGGAAATTTGAAAATCCAAAAATAAGACTGAAAGTCTGAAAATTCAAAAGAATGAAAATCTGAAAATTTGAAAACCCAAAAATCTGAAATAATAACTAACTACCAATAAATATTCAATTCAAAATTCGGAAGTTCGGAAATTCAAAATTTTGGAAATTCGAAAATTCGAAATTAGGGAATTTGAAAATTTCATAAATTTGAAAATTCAAAAATTTGGAAATTTGAAAATTCAAAAATAAGACTGAAAATCTGAAAATTCGAAAACCCAAAAATCTCAAATAATATCTAACTAATAATAAATATTCAATAATAGGTATTGGAATTTCCTTTCAAATCTGACTGTTAGTGAAGGTAACGAGAATGAATTTATCCAAAGTTACGACTTATCTGAAATAACGAATGCCATATCTAGACTAATGGATAGTAATAATCTAATAATAATAAATAACAATAATAATAATGGAACCTTTTTATTATTATTATTTAATATTAATTTGCTCCATTCCATTTGTTTAGATGCGGCATTCGTTATTCTGGATATTTGTAACTTCAGATAAATTTGTATTTGTTACGTTCACAAACAGCCAAATTTGAAAGGAAATTCCAATACCTATAATTTAATAATTAGTTATTTCAAATTTTACTGATTTTCTTTCTTTTTTTCAGATTTTCGAATTTTCGAATTTTCGGATTTTTCAGAATTTGGAAATTCGGAATTTGAAAATTCGAAATTCGGACATTTAAAAATTCGGAAGTTCAAAAATTTGAAAATCCAAATTTTAGGATTTCCGAATTCCGAAGTTTAGAATTTCCAAATTTCCAAATTTTTGAATTTCCAAAAAAGCAAGAAAAAAAAACGAATGAAACGAACGTACTGCTCTGAAAAAATGTATAGAGGAGGTGGGGTGGAAGGATCCGTGGCGGGCTAAAAACCCGGAGCTGAAGCAGTTCCCCTGTTTTTCTAAGAGCTACTCCTCATTGTCTCGTATAGACCTGCGTTTATGTTCATTTGCTGCAGAAAGATATATTTCAGAGGTTACATATGCCCTCAGGAGTGTATCTGATCACTCCCCTTTAGTGGTGCAGTTGGAGGTAGGCCTACCCTCAGATCTGGCTAGGGCCCCGTGGAAGTTAAATGCCTACTGGCTTCATCTCTTCCTCTCCCATGAGTACATTGTATCACAAATTCTAGAATTCTGGCGTATACATACAGATGAGGTGGTGAATACCAATGTCACCTGGAAGGCTTTGAAGGCTATGCTTAGAGCAGTGATTCTCAGCCCGGGGGTCGGGACCCCCTCGGGGGTCAAATGATGATTTGCCAGGGGTCACTGGATCCTGGGCTGTTCCTAAAGCCTGCACCGCTCTCCCAGTCTTTTTGCGGTCGCCCAGCAGGGCTGTTCCTGGAGCCTGTGGCCGCCCACTCAGCCTCTTCGCAGCTGCCCATTCAGTTCGCAGCATGGCTGGAGGGGGGGGGCAGTGAATAGAGGTCAGCTGACTGGTGAGGAATGTGAAGTGGGAGGGGCTGGAGGAGACCCTATCTCCTGATTTCGGCATAGGTGTCACTGCTACGAGACATTACAAAGTCGGAGACACAGTGAGTAACACTACCTGTGATTAGTTGCTATTAAAAGTCCCCACTTCAGTTCTCAGATCAGCAGATGACCTTGACCAAGAGCACCTAAGTTGGCTGATCAGAACTCCCCGCCAGCCCTGCCACTCATCCCAGTCCCCCCCCAAGGAGTAAGAGAAGGAAAAAAAATAGAGAATATATGGAAGGGAGAGGAAAAGAGGGGGAGGAACAAAGAAAAAGGGAGAGAAAGCATAAGAGAAAGAACAAGAAAGACGGCTAGAGAGAGGGATGGGGACAAAAAACAAGAAATTGTTATAGCAAGAGGATAAAAGGGAAAGAAAGGAGAACAACGAGAAGAAGTGGTACATCCTAAAATGTACCATAAGGGGTTTTAATATTGTACAAGTGGAAGGGACTCAGGGAGCGCTAAGTGTCTGTGGGTTAGGGGTGCAAATTATTTGTCTTGCCTTGGGTGCTGACAACCCACACTATGAAAATAATTTTACTGTTAGGGGTCCCCACAACTTTGGAAATTTTATCAAGGGGTCACGGCACTAGAGGGTTGAGAACCACAGGCTTAGAGGAATCCTTATTAGGGAGATTCCAGCTATCAAGCATAAATCAAATGGGAGGACATGGAACAGATGGCAGGTGACTTGGAGAAAGCTTTCATTGATGACCCAACAGATAGTACTAGAGAGGCATGGTTATCGTCCCAGGAGGCCCTTGGCCTGCATCACTGCTTTGGCAGTGGAGAAAAAGAGATTTTTTGACAGGTTGGCTTTCTATGAGGAGGGTGAGCACACTGGTCAACTATGAGAGAAATTTGCACATGCCCAACAAATGTCACCTTCCATTGAGGCGCTACGCTCACATACCGGACAAGTGACTAATTCTCCAATCCCAGATTATGTCCACTTTAGTGGATTACTATTCTTCCCTGTATGAATCCAAACGAAGCTATACAATAGATTCCCTGACTGAGTATCTTACTACTGCGCAACTTCCCTGCATGTCTGCCTCCTCCAGGCTGCAATTAGATGCCCCCTTGACCTTGAAGGAATTGCAGGAGGCGACCAGTGCGTTTCCCAACTCCAAAGCTCCAAGAGATGATGGCTTGCCCACAGAGGTTTATAAACAATATGCAGAGTGCACACTTCCTAGACTGTTGAAGGTACTTAATGATGCTAGGGAGAGGGGTGTTCTTCCCCAATCTATGACCAGAGCCAATATTGTATTAATATTGAAGCCAAATAAAGACCCCCTTGATCCAGGATCTTATAGGCCTATATCCCTTTTGCAAAATGTCAAGATTTTGGCGAAAGTCCTGGCTCTGCGCTTAAGCAAAGTAATCTCCTCGATCAGTCCCGATTTATGCCCCAAAAATTGACAGCCATCAACTTGCGACGACTTTTCCTCAATATGCAGTCTCCAGCGGATAATAGTGGAGACCGAGCATTACCGTCCCTTGATGCCCATTCCCATTGAATGGGAATGGGAATATCTCTGGGCATTCATGCACAAATTTGGAGACCGGTTCATTTCCTGGGTACAGCTATTATATAGCGCCCCAGACGCGACCATCTGGGAGGGTGGCAGGAAATCCTTGAGCTTTAATCTACACAGAGGTACAAGGCGGAGCTGCCCCTGTCCCCTCTTTTGTTTGCCCTGGCCATAGAGCCTCTGGTTGCCCTTATCCGTTCTAAAACTATTATACAGGGATTTAGGTACGGGGAACTTCATGAAAAAATAATGATCTATGCCGATGATACTATGCTGTTCCTTGGTGATACATCTACTTCTCTAGGAGAGGCTATGACGGTGATAAGGGAATTTGAGGAGTTCTCCGGTTTGGTCAAAAATTGTACTAAGTCTTCCGTTATGTTGTTGGATGTGACACCTGACCCCTCTTTACTGACCATACACGAGATTCCGCTTTCCGGGTCTTTTAGATACCTAGGTATACAGGTTACCCCCTACCCGCTAGACTATGTCAGACTTAATCTGACCCCTTTACTCAATCACTGTCGCAAATCAGGTTAAGATATGGAGCAGCCAAAAGATATCTCAGGAGGGACGGATAAATCTTACAAAGATGATTATGATGCCACATGCTCTATGTACTACACAATACCCCCATGGTTTAAAAAGTCCTGTATTATAAACTCAACCTTTAGATCCCTAATCTGGCAATCTAAACCAGCTAGAATAAAATTAGAGCAGTTACAGTGTCTGAAAGAAGCTGGTGGACTGGCATTGCCCAATCCCTGGCACTATTACTTTGCCTCACAGTTACAGCACATAGCGCAGGTAGTGCACCCCCCCCACCCCCCGCAAGAGCTGCAATTAAACTTAGTAGACTCTTCTGTTAAACTACTTTGTTTCATAACGGGGCCGTGGGTGGCGGATAGTCTGGAAGCCCTGCACTTTATAATAATAAACTTTACCTTACCTATGTTCTTATACAGAAAATTTGGAATAAGGTCAGGATGATGCAGGGTGTACATGGATTTACCAAATACAGCCCCATCTGGGATAATAACTACTTTCCAGAAGTAGTGAAACTGCACTACGGCACAAAGTGGAAACACTTTGGCGTTTCTCACCTGATCCACATCTTCTGAGATGGGAAGCTGAGGTCATTTTTGGAACTTAGAGAGGCCTTTCGACTCCCCTCCACAACGCACTTCTACTACATGCAGCTTCAGCATGCAGTCAGGGCGCAGGGAGGAGGGGATCAATGGGTCTTGGATTCTACTTCCGTCTTCAATTACTTGTTTGAGGTCTCGCCACCTATAAAGGATTTATCTCCTGCAGCTATGCCATGCTCCTCAACCTTTTCCATGGGGACTCGCCTCATAAGGTGGTATCGCAGTCAATGTTGCCAACCTACCAGATTGAAATTTACCGACACGACACCCAAAATTTACTGGCACAGTCAAGTTTTTACTGGCATATCCAAAAGTTACAAAATTACAGTTTTAAGTGCAAATTTCAGAATTTAGTCTACAAACAAGTACAATATGCAATTGGCAAAGTGATTTAAAGTAGATATTAAGGCAAAAACATATTTCCTATTTTATTTTCGATATAGTAAATAAGTAGCTCAGGGACAGGACTCAGGAGGGCAAGAAATTAGAATGGGCGGCGCACACACATAAAATTGACTCTCACAGTCAATTTGCAGCAGCACAGATGGTGAGGACAATTCACCGACATGACACCTCCCCTCTGGACTCACAGTGACCCTCTCTCTCTCCATGCCAGATGGTTCCATCAGTCCACTCCCGGGTTGCCTTCCTCCCGTTCCACAGACCTGCACATGAGGCTCCGGCTACCCCGTTCCCTTGCACCATGACTTCACGCGACACACTGCCGGCACAGTCTGAACACACTGTAGAAGGCACTTGGATGGTCTCGGCCAAGCATCACAGTCATATTTTTTACTGGCAACCTTTTTCTTTCACTGGCATTTACTAGCAGTAGAAAAGTGCCAATTTTTTACTGGCTGCCAGTAAAAATACTGGCGGTTGGCAACACTGATCGCAGTGGGAATGGGATGTTGCAGTCTTTGAAGAGGAGCAGTGGGAGGAAGCCCTACAGGCTGTTCCCCAATGCTCTCTGGACGTGGCTCAGCGGCTGTCATAACTATATATCCTCTTGAGGGTCTACTACACACCGGCCAGGTTGGCCTGCATTGGGGGGTGGGCACCAGATGCAGTGGAGATCACGGGGATTTGATACACCTCCTATGAAGATGCCCAAAGCTCCATTTATATTGGAAACAGGTCTTAGACATGCTTAATAGGGTCTTCCAGATTATGATCCCAGCTGACCCCAAGCACTGCCTGCTCGGTATTCTAGACATACTTCTGATTGAAGATATCCCTAGACAGGCTGTAGCAAGAGCTCTCTTCCAGGCCAAAAAATTGATTCTGCAGGCCAAAAAATTTATACTGAGACACTGGAAATCCACAGAGCCCCCCACATTGCAGGAATGGATGACCCAAATGGGTGACACTATTCGATTGGAGAAGCTCATTTATCAACACAGGGGGAAAAGAGACAAATTCGATAAGTTATGGCCCCCATGGTTGGATGTTCCGGGCCTAGCCCCTGTAGACCTGGTGTATGACCGACTATTCTAGCGCTTGTAAACACTTTTATCCTGCCTCTCTGAAGACCTGGACGATTGATTATACGGCTGTACTTTATGTTGCCCTGTAGGCACATAGCCAAGGGGTAGGCGGGAGGGGAAGCTGCCCTGGGCTCTGTGGTATCATTTAAGGTGGGGGGTACAAGGAGATTAGATGGGAGGGGATTTGTGTTGGAAGGGGGAATTTTGGCGCAGCAGGGGTAAGTAAGGTTCTAGGAGAGGACATTTGGGGGGAGGGGGGGTGAGGTCAAGAAGATTTTTGCTAGGAGGGGGGATTTGGGTGAAATTTGTGCTGGGGGGGGGAGATGTGTAATATGAGGGTAAATTTTAGAGATAGAAGATTGGGAGGGGTGATTTTTTTTTTTGTTGGGGGGAGGGCATTTGAGCTGGGGGGGAGCTGGGGGGGGGCAAAAAATTGTGCTGAAAGGGGGGATTTGGGGGAATTTGTGCTGGGGGGGGGTTGACGGTGGGTGGAGAAGATGTGTACTAGGATGGGAAATTTAAGAGGCAGAGGATTAGGAGTGGTGAGCTTTTTTTTGGGGGGGGGGGGGCATTTGAGCTGGGGGGATTTGGGGGGTGGGGCAAAGATTTGTGCTGAGAGAGGGGATTTCAGCAGGGGGGGGGGGGTTATCAGATTTTCTGCTGAGTTTTTCTTTCAGATTTACCAAAACCATATAATATGAGGTCAAGCCTTAGGAGTTTCAATGTGTATGCAATCAGGCAGGTCCTTGTACTACATGGTTTTGGTAAATCGGAAGGAAAAACTCAGCAGAAAATCTGATAGTGTGTATGGGGCTTAAGGGGTTAAGCGTGCAGATTAGTGCTCAGTGTTTTTTGGGGGTGATTTCTATCCAAAATCCTACATCTTGGAGGGGGGTGGGGCGCAGTTCACCCTGGGCTCTGGATGATCTTGTCCCGGCACTGCTCATAGCTGCTCTGCTGTCTCTGACTGGTAGCCTTGTGAGATTTGGTGACGTCACTACTGTGCTCCTTACTGTTCTCCTTGCTGGAGGCTCTAACATGAGGAAGCAAAGCCCTGCTTCTACCAAGAAAGCCACTTCCACATGGAGACGGAGTGCAGAACAAGTCATGGAAAGCCAGTAACAGGGAAAAGATCAGCTGCAGAGGGACCACACACACAATACTGGGTACTAGTCCTTTGTCCTCTGCCTCTACCTTTTGGGTGCAAACACACAGTAGACAACAGCCGAGTCCATTCATGGGTGACAAGGTTGATCTAAAAAACCTTACTGCCAAGGTCCAACTGTATGTGGCACCACCTGGTCATCTGGGCAAGAAAGGTCTACTACCCTTGTCCACCTCCTATAAATCATTCAATCCCAATGTTCAGCCCCCCCAATGGAAGGGTCATTCCTTGGCATCCCCCCAACACAGAAGGGTGTATATGTCCAAGCAAACTCAATAAAAACACCTATGGCATAACATTTTGACCCTAAGCTAATTATTTTCATCAAATGAAACACACGTTTCATAAAATTCATAACCATCTTTCCCCAGTCAATAAATATTTTCGAGCTCAATCGCCTAAAAACAACAGCTGTGACCTTGAAACAACCTTGCATTTCTCTTTAGAGTCTCTGGGTGGCTACTGAGCTCATAACACCTTCAACAGTAACAACTACTGAAAATTATTCTTCGACCGTCTAAAAGAAATACTTTTAAACAAAAGTATCATTCCTGCCTTACGTCAAAAAAAGAAATCAAAACAAACTAATCAATTAATCAATCAGGGTTTGTTTTTGTTTTTTCCTGAAAATAATGGAGGGTTAAAAAACTGGATGGTCCTTATGGTGGGAACTAAAAGTCCCTCTGGAGATACTGGGTCTTGGACTTTTATCATTAGCCAAAGTTCCATTGGTGAATGAAGTGGTGGTGGTGGTGGTGGGGGGGGGGGGTGGTTTAATCTAAAGCAAAGCAGGACCGCCAAAGAATGGTGAGGTCCCTTCCTCTAAATTTAATATAGAATTTGGATGAGATATAGTCCACATTTAGTGACATTTACCTTCAAAACCAATTTAGATATCGCCACACGAGATGAAAAGTAACCACATATCAGTCAGACATTCACTGCAATTCTATAAATTGCTTCAATAAATTAATCTGTTCCAGCTTAGTACAGAGAGAGAGAGAGAGAGAGAGAGAGAGAGAGAGAGAGAGAGAGAGAGCTATCATAGGAGTTATTTTATGAAAATATATCCATTTATGATATTAATATAAATATAAAATGGATACAAAATTAATATATATATCCTTTTAGAATATTAATAGCAATAAAAATAATAGTAATAATAATAATAATAATATTGGAATATTTTAAATCAAACTAAAACTTTTTGAGTGTTGCTTTTATGTAGTAATGTCTTCTTACATTGTCAAAACTCCCACTATTGGCAATTAAAAAAACTTTACTTACAGATCTGGTGAAAAAGATATACAAGATATATTTAAAAAATGTATATGAAAAAAAAAAATAAAAAAAAAAAAAAAAAAAAAATATATATATATATATATATATATATATATATATATATATATATATATATATATATATATATATATATATATATATATATATATATATATATATATATATATATATATATATATATATATATGTATATATATATATATATACACACACATATACTGTATAGATAGATAGTTTTTTTTATATATTTAATGTGTATTCATTTTATTTTATTAATTAATAATTTATTAATTATTAATTTATATTTATTTACAATTATATATATTTTATATAAATTATTCTATATAAATAATACAAATATCTATTTAAATGAATATATATGCATATATATATATATATATATATATATATATATATATATATATATATATATATATATATATATATATATAATATATATATTAATGTAAATAAATAAATAAAAATATAATATAATAAATAAAATGAATAGTCACTATAAAACACATACAAAACACACATCTATCTATCTATCTATCTATCTATCTATCTATCTATCTATCTATCTATCTATCTATCTTTATATATTATTATAAAGATATATAAGAATAAAATAAAGAAAAAGTTCTACTGTTAAAAAGGGAAATCCTTTTTCTGCCTCCAGCTGTCCAGCCGTGGAGGAACCATGAGTCCCAGCGTTCCCCCTAAGATTGGGCTAGTCAGTTTGTTGAAGATTGGTCATTTTTTTTTATATCCTTCTTTGACATATTATTATTATAAGTCAGCCAAGTTTGCTATTCACATATTGGCTTGTTTAAGAATTTAGCCCAAATGTGTCTGACTATATGCAATTATAAATGATGTGATATATCATATATATGTGATAGCCGTAATAAATGATTTATCCCATATATCACATAAACATAATACATTTTTGCAGCGGCTTAATTTGCGGCTTCTAAATCGCCCCAGGTAATGAGCATTAGTGGTAATTATTTCCCATAATAATGTGATGCACTACAAATGAATGAACAAAAATGTTAATTCTAAATGAAAGCCTTTAGTGTCGGTGCTGAAAAATCATCCAGCAGGCTGGGAAATTCTTACCATGCAATCAATCTCTGCACATCGCCTGCTAGGTTGGATTTTTTTTGGAAAGGGGGGCAATACCCAAACTGTTACCCCCCCCCCCCCCCCCATGTGAGATTTAGGAACAGCCATGTACTACTTCCACGGTGGGTAAAGCTTAATCCATTCAGCTTTACTGCAAGTGATACCGTTGCCCCTGAGCCATTTCAGAAAATGTCAGCTTCAACCCAGCCCTTACCCCACAGGTCTTCCTATTAGTGAGATTCCCTTGAATCTCGGCACCTGTTGTTTGGCTGCGATGCTGGCCGGCTCCTGAATGCTGAATGAACCATGAATGGACCACGAATGAACCAGGAATGGATCATGAATGAGCCATGAATGGACCACAAATGAACCATGAATGGACCATGAGGGAACCATAAATGGACCATGAACGGACCATGAATGATCCATGAATGGACCATGAATGAACCATGAATGGACCATGAGGGAACCATAAATGAACCATGAATGGACCGTGAATGGACCATGAATGGACCGTGAATGGACCATGAATGAACCATGGCTCGCTCCCTACTCACTTGTCCCCTTGCCATCCTCCAGCGGCAGGTAAGTCGTGTTGGTGGTCTCGATGTAAACTTGGCTGTGGATATTCCAGAGCTGAGAGCTCGGTCTCCCGCGGTACCACTCCGATGCATCCATCTGAAGCCTGGGGAAGGAGCAAAAAAAAAAAAAGGAACGTTTTTTTCTTCTTTTTTTTTTCCCAGCAGCTATTTTTATACCAGTATGTGACTAAGACAAGCAATCTGTTCACAGGAGGAGAGAGAATGACATCCTACCTCTCGTCTGCTGCAATTCTGTGATTTCTCCCTCTTTTGCCTTTTTTCTGTGCATGTTCTATCGCAGCGCACAGCAGCGGGGCCTGCTGTGCATAATAACACAGCCGGCTCAGGAAGGGTTAACGAGCATCCACAACGTGCCGAGGGCTTAACCCCTTCCCTGCTGTCTCCCCATCACATGCTGCAGAGGCACGGTTGAAAAAAAAAAAAAAAGGCAGAGAAAGAAAGAGAGGGGGGCACCAGGCACGGATCACAGGCGCTTGCCAATCCTCCCTTATTTGCATTAAAATCTGTTGTCCCAATGCCCCTTCATCCTCATCCTGCCGTCCCCAAATAACGAGCACGTCAGCTGAGGATTGGATGGAGGGATCGCATGCAGACCGATGAGATGATAACAATAGTAATTATAAAAATAATTAAAAAAAAAAAATACAATAAATAGATACAATTAGTAAAGCACATAGGCTGTGGAGCCTGTGAGGGAATCCTATACAGGTTGGGAATTTATATAATAAAGACTGATCCCTCCCATTACTCCTTATTTGCTGCCCCTCTCTGCCAATCTCTTTGCTGGTTTCCTGTGAACCTGACAATACAATTATTCAGGACATTTAGCAGTTTGTGTCCCACGTGTCTTCCTCATCTGGTGCATAAAACAGACCGAACCGTCCTCTCTGCCCCCCCCCACCCCCTCCCCCCTACTGACCCAATAATGTCTTCACTGTAAAAAGAACCCAATCACATGCGGAATTTGTCTGAGGTTTGTCCTAATCATTGGATTCGTCTTCCTTGTTTAATCAAACAGATATGCACCTTAAACATTATTAACAGAAAAATACCACCTTTTTTTTCCCTATAATTTCTTATGAGAACCCAACTGCCATCACTTTCATCCACTGCCATCTCTCTTCTCTATTGTATCTAGTGTACCCAACTGCCATCCAAATGCCAGTGCCAAGTACCTTCCTCAAGACATCTAGTGTACCCAACTACCATCACCTCCATCCACTGCCATCACTCTTCCCTACTGTATCTAGTCTACCCAACTGCCATCCAAATGCCAGTGCCAAGTACCTTCCTCAAGGCATCTAGTGTACCCAGCTACCATCACCTCCATCCACTGCCATCACTCTTCCCTACTGTATCTAGTGTACCCAACTGCCATCCAAATGCCAGTGCCAAGTACCTTCCTCAAGGCATCTAGTGTACCCAGCTACCATCACCTCCATCCACTGCCATCTCTCTTCTCTAATGTATCTAGTGTACCCAACTGCCATCCAAATGCCAGAGCCAAGTACCTTCCTCAAGGCATCTAGTGTACCCAACTACCATCACCTCCATCCACTGTCATCTCCCTTCCCTACTGTATCTAGTGTACTCAACTGCCATCCAAATGTCAGAGCCAAGTACCTTCCTCAAGGCATCTAGTGTACCCAACTACCATCACCTCCAGGGCCGGTGCTACCACTAGGCGAAGTAGGCAGCCGCCTAGGGCGCACTACCGCCTAGGGCGCAGCCATGGCCTCTGTCTGCGTCTGTCCCCAGGCGTGTGTGAGCTGGCCCCTGTTCAGTGCCGGCCCGCTGTCCCGGGAAAACATCTACTGCGTGCCGCCAATGTCCCGCTGAGCGCCCGCTGTCACATCTCACACAGCGCCGCTCCGGGACTCCTTTGCTCCAGCGTGTCCCTCGGCTGCGATGCCGTGTGTCTGTGTGTGCAGCGGAGGGGCGGGGCTCGGTGGAGATCAGAGCATCGAGAGGTGCAGCATCTGTTAGCTGACCTCCCAGCCAGCGGGGACACCATGGA
Organism: Lithobates clamitans; assembly: GCA_037952925.1. Classification (NCBI taxonomy): domain Eukaryota; kingdom Metazoa; phylum Chordata; class Amphibia; order Anura; family Ranidae; genus Lithobates; species Lithobates clamitans. Next base: position 37,355 of record JBBGZY010002268.1, on the reverse strand, counting down.
GTGGCTGGATGGCGGCGCTGGCAGGGAACACTTTATCAATACTGCCCGCCCAGCACTGTGGAGATCCCTGGTGTGATGGTCGCTGTAGTGCAGAGGTAAGGAGGAGGATGGATCCTCCTCATCTACATCGAGAAGTGTGTGGGGGGTGGGAGGGTAAGTAATGCAGGAAATAGGAGTCAGGTGAGCCAGTGTATGTGTCAGATAGGTAGGTCTGTGTATGTGTCAGGTAGGTAGGTCAGGTAGGTGGGTCATTGTATGTGTCAGGTAGGTGGGTCAGTGTATGTGTCAGGTAGATAGGTCAGTGTATGTGTCAGGTAGGTAGGTCAGGTAGGTGGGTCATTGTATGTGTCAGGTGGGTAGGTCAGTGTATGTGTCAGGTAGGTGGGTCATTGTATGTGTCAGGTAGGTAGGTCAGTGTATGTGTCAGGTAGGTGGTCAGTGTATATGTCAGGTAGGTGGTCAGTGTATATGTCAGGTAGGTGGTCAGTGTATATGTCAGGTGGGTAGGTCAGTGTATGTGTCAGATAGGTAGGTCTGTGTATGTGTCAGGTAGGTAGGTCTGTGTATGTGTCAGGTAGGTAGGTCAGTGTATGTGTCAGGTAGGTAGGTCAGTGTATGTGTCAGGTAGGTAGGTCAGCCTATGTGACAGATAGGTAGGTCAGTGTATGTGTCAGGTAGGTAGGTCTGTGTATGTGTCAGGTAGGTAGGTCAGGTAGGTGGGTCATTGTATGTGTCAGGTAGGTGGGTCAGTGTATGTGTCAGGTAGATAGGTCAGTGTATGTGTCAGGTAGGTAGGTCAGGTAGGTGGGTCATTGTATGTGTCAGGTGGGTAGGTCAGTGTATGTGTCAGGTAGGTGGTCAGTGTATATGTCAGGTAGGTGGTCAGTGTATATGTCAGGTGGGTAGGTCAGTGTATGTGTCAGATAGGTAGGTCTGTGTATGTGTCAGGTAGGTAGGTCTGTGTATGTGTCAGGTAGGTAGGTCTGTGTATGTGTCAGGTAGGTAGGTCAGTGTATGTGTCAGGTAGGTAGGTCAGTGTATGTGTCAGGTAGGTAGGTCAGCCTATGTGACAGATAGGTAGGTCAGTGTATGTGTCAGGTAGGTAGGTCTGTGTATGTGTCAGGTAGGTGGGTCAGTGTATGTGTCAGGTAGGTAGGTCAGTGTATGTGTCAGGTAGGTAGGTCAGGTAGGTGGGTCAGTGTATGTGTCAGGTAGATAGGTCAGTGTATGTGTCAGGTAGGTGGGTCAGTGTATGTGTCAGGTAGGTGGGTCAGTGTATGTGTCAGGTAGATAGGTCAGTGTATGTGTCAGGTAGGTGGTCAGTGTATATGTCAGGTAGGTGGTCAGTGTATGTGTCAGGTAGGTGGTCAGTGTATGTGTCAGGTGGGTAGGTCAGTGTATGTGTCAGGTAGGTAGGTCAGTGTATGTGTCAGGTAGGTGGTTCAGTGTATGTGTCAGGTAGGTGGTTCAGTGTATGTGTCAGGTAGGTAGGTCAGTGTATGTGTCAGGTAGGTGGTTCAGTGTATGTGTCAGGTAGGTGGTTCAGTGTATGTGTCAGGTAGGTGGTTCAGTGTATGTGTCAGGTAGGTGGTTCAGTGTATGTGTCAGGTAGGTAGGTCAGTGTATGTGTCAGGTAGGCAGGTAAGTGTATGTGTCAGGTAGGCAGGTAAGTGTATGTGTCAGGTAGATAGGTCAGTGTATGTGTCAGGTAGGAGGTCAGTGTATGTGTCAGGTAGGTGGTCAGTGTATATGTCAGGTAGGTGGTCAGTGTATGTGTCAGGTAGGTGGTCAGTGTATGTATCAGGTGGGTAGGTCAGTGTATGTGTCAGGTGGGTAGGTCAGTGTATGTGTCAGGTAGGTAGGTCAGTGTATGTGTCAGGTAGGTGGTTCAGTGTATGTGTCAGGTAGGTGGGTCAGTGTATGTGTCAGGTAGGTGGTTCAGTGTATGTGTCAGGTAGGTGGTTCAGTGTATGTGTCAGGTAGGTGGTTCAGTGTATGTGTCAGGTAGGTGGTTCAGTGTATGTGTCAGGTAGGTGGTTCAGTGTATGTGTCAGGTAGGTAGGTCAGTGTATGTGTCAGGTAGGCAGGTAAGTGTATGTGTCAGGTAGGCAGGTAAGTGTATGTGTCAGGTAGGTAGGTCAGTGTATGTGTCAGGTAGGTAGGTCAGAGTATGTGTCAGGTAGGTAGGTCAGCCTATGTGACAGATAGGTAGGTCAGCCTATGTGACAGATAGGTAGGTCAGTGTATGTGTCAGGTAGGTCAGTGTATGTGTCAGGTAGGTGGGTCAGTGTATGTGTCAGGTAGGTGGGTCAGTGTATGTGTCAGGTAGGTAGGTCCGTGTATGTGTCAGGTAGGTGGTCATTGTATATGTCAGGTAGGTGGGTCAGTGTATGTGTCAGGTAGGCAGGTAAGTGTATGTGTCAGGTAGGCAGGTAAGTGTATGTGTCAGGTAGGCAGGTCAGTGTATGTGTCAGGTAGGTAGGTCAGTGTATGTGTCAGGTAGGTGGTCATTGTATATGTCAGGTAGGTAGGTCAGTGTATGTGTCAGGTAGGCAGGTCAGTGTATGTGTCAGGTAGGCAGGTCAGTGTATGTGTCAGGTAGGTGGGTCAGTGTATGTGTCAGGTAGGTGGGTCAGTGTATGTGTCAGGTAGGTGGGTCAGTGTATGTGTCAGGTAGGTAGGTCCGTGTATGTGTCAGGTAGGTGGTCATTGTATATGTCAGGTAGGTGGTCAGTGTATATGTCAGGTGGGTAGGTCAGTGTATGTGTCAGATAGGTAGGTCTGTGTATGTGTCAGGTAGGTAGGTCTGTGTATGTGTCAGGTAGGTAGGTCAGTGTATGTGTCAGGTAGGTAGGTCTGTGTATGTGTCAGGTAGGTGGGTCAGTGTATGTGTCAGGTAGGTAGGTCAGTGTATGTGTCAGGTAGGTAGGTCAGGTAGGTGGGTCAGTGTATGTGTCAGGTAGATAGGTCAGTGTATGTGTCAGGTAGATGGGTCAGTGTATGTGTCAGGTAGGTGGGTCAGTGTATGTGTCAGGTAGGTGGGTCAGTGTATGTGTCAGGTAGATAGGTCAGTGTATGTGTCAGGTAGGAGGTCAGTGTATGTGTCAGGTAGGTGGTCAGTGTATGTGTCAGGTGGGTAGGTCAGTGTATATGTCAGGTGGGTAGGTCAGTGTATGTGTCAGGTAGGTAGGTCAGTGTATGTGTCAGGTAGGTGGTTCAGTGTATGTGTCAGGTAGGTGGTTCAGTGTATGTGTCAGGTAGGTGGTTCAGTGTATGTGTCAGGTAGGTAGGTCAGTGTATGTGTCAGGTAGGTAGGTCAGTGTATGTGTCAGGTAGGTGGGTCAGTGTATGTGTCAGGTAGGTAGGTCAGTGTATGTGTCAGGTAGGTAGGTCAGTGTATGTGTCAGGTAGGTGGGTCAGTGTGTGTGTCAGGTAGGTGGTTCAGTGTATGTGTCAGGTAGGTGGGTCAGTGTATGTGTCAGGTAGGTGGTTCAGTGTATGTGTCAGGTAGGTGGGTCAGTGTATGTGTCAGGTAGGTAGGTCCGTGTATGTGTCAGGTAGGTGGTCATTGTATATGTCAGGTAGGTAGGTCAGTGTATGTGTCAGGTAGGCAGGTCAGTGTATGTGTCAGGTAGGCAGGTAAGTGTATGTGTCAGGTAGGCAGGTAAGTGTATGTGTCAGGTAGGCAGGTCAGTGTATGTGTCAGGTAGGTAGGTCAGTGTATGTGTCAGGTAGGTGGTCATTGTATATGTCAGGTAGGTAGGTCAGTGTATGTGTCAGGTAGGCAGGTCAGTGTATGTGTCAGGTAGGTAGGTCAGCCTATGTGACAGATAGGTAGGTCAGTGTATGTGTCAGGTAGGTGGGTCAGTGTATGTGTCAGGTAGGTGGGTCAGTGTATGTGTCAGGTAGGTGGGTCAGTGTATGTGTCAGGTAGGTAGGTCCGTGTATGTGTTAGGTAGGTCCGTGTATGTGTCAGGTAGGTGGTCATTGTATATGTCAGGTAGGTAGGTCATTGTATGTGTCAGGTAGGCAGGTCAGTGTATGTGTCAGGTAGGCGGGTCAGTGTATGTGTCAGGTAGGTGGGTCAGTGTATGTGTCAGGTAGGTGGGTCAGTGTATGTGTCAGGTAGGTGGGTCAGTGTATGTGTCAGGTAGGTGGGTCAGTGTATGTGTCAGGTAGGTGGGTCAGTGTATGTGTCAGGTAGGTCACATGTTACAAGGGCAGGGCAAAGGGGGTGGAGTCAGGGGTGGAGCCAAGGGGGCGGCAAAATGAGGTTTCGCCTAGGGTGTCAAAAATCCTTGCACCAGCCCTGATCACCTCCATCCGCTGCCATCTCCCTTCCCTACTGTATCTAGTGTACTCAACTGCCATCCAAATGCCAGAGCCAAGTACCTTCCTCAAGGCATCTAGTGTACCCAACTACCATCACCTCCATCCACTGCCATCTCCCTTCCCTACTGTATCTAATGTAGCCAACTGCCATCCAAATGACAGTGCAAAGTACCTTCCTTATTGCATCCTGTGTAACCAACTACCATCACTTCTATCTGCTGCCATCTCCCTTCCTTATTGTATCTAGTGTACCCAACTTCTATCCAAATGACAGTGCAAAGTACCTTCCTCTTTGCATCTATTGTACCCACCTACCATCACCTCCATCCACTACCATCTCTCTTCCCTACTGTATCTGGTGTACCCAACTACCATCACCTCTATCTGGTGCCATCTCCCTTCCTTATTGTATCTAGTTTACCCAACTTCTATCCCCCAACAAGTGCCAAGTACCTTCCTTATTGCATCCAGTGTAGCCAACCACCATCACCTTTAGCCACTGTTATCTCCCTTTTCTATTGTATCTACTGTACCCCAATGCCATCACCTCTATCCACTGCCATCCTCCTTCCTAATTGTATCTTGTGTACTAAACTCACAGCAGTTACATTCACTGCCATCTCCCCTCTCTAGTGTATTACCTTCATTCACTGCCATCGCTCTCCCCTATTGTACCCAACTGTCATTATCTCAATCCACTGCCATCTCCTTTCCCTATTCTATCTATTATATGTAACTGCCATCACATCCAGCCACTGCCATCTACCTTCCCCAGTGTATCCGACTATCATCACCTACACCCACTACAATCTCCCTTTCCTATTGTATCTAACTGTTTCACCTCCAGTCACTGCTATTTCATTTCCCTACTGTATCTAATATAACCGACTGCCATCACCTCCATCAACTGCCTTCTCTATTCCTCTGCTCACAAAGTGTACCCATCTACCATGATCTCCAGCCACTACCATCTCCTAACCCTATTATATCTATTGTACCCAACTGTTATTATCTCAATTCACTGCCATCTCCTATCCCTATTCTATCTACTGTACCCAACTGTTAATATCTCCATTCACTGCCATCTCCTATCCCTATTCTATCTATTGTACCCAACTGTTATTATCTCCATTCACTGCCATCTCCTATCCCTATTCTATCTACTGTACCCAACTGTTAATATCTCCATTCACTGCCATCTCCTATCCCTATTCTATCTATTGTACCCAACTGTTATTATCTCCATTCACTGGCATCTCCTAACCCTATTATATCTATTGTACCCAACTGTTAATATCTCCATTCACTGCCATCGTCCATCCCTATTCTATCTATTGTACCCAACTGTTATTATCTCCATTCACTGCCATCTCCTATCCCTATTCTATCTATTGTACCCAACTGTTATTATCTCCATTCACTGCCATCTCCCATCCCTATTCTATCTATTGTACCCAACTGTTATTATCTCCATTCACTGCCACCTCTCATCACTATTATATCTATTGTACCCAACTATTATTATCTCCATTCACTGCCATCTCTCATCACTATTCTATCTATTGTACTCAACTGTTATTATGTCCATTCACTGCCATCTCCTATCCCTATTATATCTATTGTACCCAACTGTTATTATCTCCATTCACTGCCATCTCTCATCACTATTCTATCTATTGTACCCAACTGTTATTATGTCCATTCACTGCCATCTCCTATCCCTATTGTATCTATTGTACCCAACTGTTATTATGTCCATTCACTGCCATCTCCTATCCCTATTGTACCCAACTGTTATTATCTCAATTCACTGCCATCTCCTATCACTATTCTATCTATTGTACCCAACTGTTATTATCTCCATTCACTGCCACCTCTCATCACTATTATATCTATTGTACCCAACTGTTATTATGTCCATTCACTGCCATCTCCTATCCCTATTGTTCCCAACTGTTATTATCTCCATTCACTGCCACCTCTCATCACTATTATATCTATTGTACCCAACTGTTATTATGTCCATTCACTGCCATCTCCTATCCCTATTGTACCCAACTGTTATTATCTCCATTCCAGCCATCTCCTATTGTATCTATTGTACCCAACTGTTATTATAATCAATTCACTGCCATCTCTCATCACTATTCTATCTATTGTACCCAACTGTTATTATGTCCATTCACTGCCATCTCCTATCCCTATTGTTCCCAACTGTTATTATCTCCATTCACTGCCACCTCTCATCACTATTATATCTATTGTACCCAACTGTTATTATGTCCATTCACTGCCATCTCCTATCCCTATTGTACCCAACTGTTATTATCTCAATTCACTGCCATCTCCCATCCCTATTCTATCTATTGTTCCCAACTGTTATTATCCCCATTCACTGCCACCTCTCATCACTATTATATCTATTGTACCCAACTGTTATTATCTCCATTCACTGCCATCTCCCATCCCTATTCTATCTATTGTACCCAACTGTTATTATCTCAATTCACTGCCATCTCCCATCACTATTCTATCTATTGTACCCAACTGTTATTATGTCCATTCACTGCCATCTCCTATCCCTATTGTACCCAACTGTTATTATCTACATTCACTGCCATCTCCTATTGTATCTATTGTACCCAACTGTTATTATCTCAATTCACTGCCATCTCCCATCCCTATTCTATCTATTGTACCCAACTGTTATTATCTCCATTCATGCCATCTCTCATCACTATTCTATCTATTGTACCCAACTGTTATTATGTCCATTCACTGCCATCTCCTATCCCTATTGTACCCAACTGTTATTATCTCCATTCACTGCCATCTCCTATTGTACCTATTGTACCCAACTGTTATTATAATCAATTCACTGCCATCTCCCATCACTATTCTATCTATTGTACCCAACTGTTATTATCTCCATTCACTGCCACCTCTTATCACTATTATATCTATTGTACCCAACGGTTATTATGTCCATTCACTGCCATCTATCATCCATATTCTATCTATTGTACCCAACTGTTATTATCTCCATTCACTGCCATCTCCTATTCCTATTGTATCTATTGTACCCAACTGTTATTATCTCCATTCACTGCCATCTCCTATCCCTATTGTACCCAACTGTTATTATCTCCATTCACTGCCATCTCTCATAACTATTCTATCTATTGTACCCAACTGTTATTATCTCCATTCACTGCCACCTCTCATCACTATTATATCTATTGTACCCAACTGTTATTATCTCCATTCACTGCCATCTCCTATCCCTATTATATCTATTGTACCCAACTGTTATTACGTCCATTCACTGCCATCTGCTATCTCTATTGTACCCAACTGTTATTATCTGCATTCACTGCCATCTCTTATTGTATCTATTGTACCCAACTGTTATTATCTCCATTCACTGCCATCTACTATCCCTATTGTACCCAACTGTTATTATCTCCATTCACTGCCATCTCCTATTCCTATTGTATCTATTGTACCCAACTGTTATTATCTCCATTCACTGCCATCTCCTATCCCTATTGTACCCAACTGTTATTATCTCCATTCACTGCCATCTCTCATCACTATTCTATCTATTGTACCCAACTGTTATTATCTCCATTCACTGCCATCTCCTATCCCTATTCTATCTATTGTACCCAACTGTTATTACGTCCATTCACTGCCATCTGCTATCTCTATTGTACCCAACTGTTATTATCTGCATTCACTGCCATCTCTTATTGTATCTATTGTACCCAACTGTTATTATCTCCATTCACTGCCATCTACTATCCCTATTGTACCCAACTGTTATTATCTCCATTCACTGCCATCTCCCATCCCTATTCTATCTATTGTACACAACTGTCATCACCTCCATCCACTGTTATCTCCCTTCCCTATTGTATCTAAAGTTAATGCAGATCCTTTTTTTGGAGTGTGCAATTATCATTACTTTATTATTTATTGTGCAGTGTTACATAATATGTATCGACTTTATAAATAATGTGTGATAAAAATAATAAATAATAAAACTAATAATACATTGTAATGTAATAATAATAAAAATTAAAAATCTGAAAGATCAGCTCAGCAGCGGAGCCTGTGCAGAAATCCCATTTAAGCTGTTGCTATAATATGTAAGCTTCTTACATTCCTCCGACCCGCCAAACCTGAACCCATCTGTTACGAAATACAAAAATGTAAAGTGTTTTATTTACCAAATATATTCTATCTCTGTTCAACCGGACCTGTGATCCAGCCATTCTTACTGGACATCCTAATCATGTCAGTGACCTCAATTCTACCCACTGCAGTTAAGCAAAGTGTCTTGGTCACCGACAGTGGCGGCTGGTGGGCTTCTCTTCTTGGGGGGGTCAGCCAACGCCCCGCCCCCCCCACCCCCCGGGAGGTCAGGCACTTACTATGAGGCAAGCTGTGTCCTCCTCTCCTGATGTGTCCTCCTCTCCTCTCCTGATGTGTCCTCTCCTCTCCTGATGTGTCCTCCTCACCTCTCCTGCTATGTTCTCCTCTCCTGATGTGTCCTCCTCTCCTCTCCTGATGTGTCCTCCTCACCTCTCCTGATGTGTCCTCCTCTCCTCTCCTGATGTGTCCTCCTCTCCTCTCCTGATGTGTCCTCCTCACCTCTCCTGCTATGTCCTCCTCTCCTGCTATGTCCTCCTCTCCTGATGTGTCCTCCTCTCCTGATGTGTCCTCCTCACCTCTCCTGCTATGTCCTCCTCTCCTGATGTGTCCTCCTCTCCTGATGTGTCCTCCTCACCTCTCCTGATGTGTCCTCCTCTCCTGCTGTGTCCTCCTCTCCTGATGTGTCCTCCTCTCCTCTCCTGATGTGTCCTCCTCACCTCTCCTGCTATGTCCTCCTCTCCTGATGTGTCCTCCTCTCCTGATGTGTCCTCCTCACCTCTCCTGCTATGTCCTCCTCTCCTGATGTGTCCTCCTCTCCTGATGTGTCCTCCTCACCTCTCCTGATGTGTCCTCCTCTCCTGCTGTGTCCTCCTCTCCTGATGTGTCCTCCTCTCCTGATGTGTCCTCCTCTCCTGATGTGTCCTCCTCTCCTGATGTGTCCTCCTCTCCTGCTGTGTCCTCCTCTCCTGCTGTGTCCTCCTCTCCTGATGTGTCCTCCTCACCTCTCCTGATGTGTCCTCCTCTCCTGATGTGTCCTCCTCTCCTGATGTGTCCTCCTCTCCTGATGTGTCCTCCTCACCTCTCCTGATGTGTCCTCCTCTCCTGCTGTGTCCTCCTCTTCTGATGTGTCCTCCTCTCCTGCTGTGTCCTCCTCTCCTGATGTGTCCTCCTCTCCTGCTGTGTCCTCCTCTCCTGCTGTGTCCTCCTCTCCTCTCCTGCTGTGTCCTCCTCTCCTCTCCTGCTGTGTCCTCCTCTCCTCTCCTGATGTGTCCTCCTCTCCTGCTGTGTCCTCCGAGCAGTGGCAGCGGCAGGTCTGGCTCCAGCATGTCTCCTCTTCTACAGCGCTAGGCATCCAATAGGATCGCCTGGCGCTTTGGCCAGTCGGGAAACAGGTCTCCCTGATCTGCCTCCTGATTGGCGGGGAGTAACTGTAGTTTGAAAAAAGCAAAAATGTATTCGCTATGGTCACACAATTGGGTGTGATTGGGACGCAGAGAGTGCGCCGCGATCCCATCCTATTTTGAAGCCTATTAGAGCCTCTGGCTCTAATCAGGTGCTTAAAAAAACTCACCCCCGCCATTGGAATTCATGTGCCCGGCATCCTAAAAGGGGCCGGGCACATGGATAGGGAGGGCGGCGGAAGTGTTGGGGGGGCGGCGCCCATGCGCCCACAATGTACGGGCCACCCCTGGTCACCGACCCCTCTATCTGCTAAGTAGCCAATAAATAAGAAGCAGCAGCACACTGATGAGGTCATCACTCTGTTCTCTCCTTTTGTTAACAAGATTCCACTAGAGTTACAGCACTGCCCGGTGTTGTATATAAATGGGAATTATTTTAACTTCCAATGGAGTTCTAATTGCATTCAGCAAGACTTGTAATTTTCCCAACCATGTCAAGCTGGCCCCTGACCTTCATTGCAGCAGCAGCTTAGCATGAACTAGGGTTGCCACTTTTACTTCAAGTCAAACCCGAGCACTTTAGCGGCGCACAGCATTTTTTTTTTTTTAGTATACACTATAGGATTGTAACAGAGCTTGGACACCTCCAAAGAGAGTAGTAATGCGGCGTGCATAGTACCCCCCTCACCCTCCTGTCTGGCTTTGTTCCCAGCCACATTCCTGTCTGAAAATTGTGTCTGGGTTTCAGGACTGAAACCCGGACACGTGATTCAAAACCTTGACTGTCCTGGTGAAACCTGGACAGGTGGCAACCCCTATCATGAACACACCCACATGCTGCTGATTGGACACTAAGGGGTTTATTTACTAAAGGCACTAAAGTGCAGTTGCTCCAGAGCTCAGTAAATGAGGAGAAGCTCCGCTGACTTCCATCATCCAATCATGTGCAAGCAAAAATGCCGGTTTTTTTTTTTTTTTCCCCTTGCACGTGATTGTGTTCTTTTTGCAAAGTGAAACTTTGCTTTATTTATTAAGCTCTAAAGCAACTGCAAAGTGCGCAGTCTATTTGTCTTTAGTAAATCAACCCCTAAGGGGGATATTTACTAAAACCGGGGGACACAGAATCGGATGCGGCTGTGCATGGAAAAAGAAAAACCCGCTCCAGGTGTCTGTCTCCAACAATCTCCTCCCTCTTCAGGTGTGGGTGCGGCTCGATATGCAACCATATGCAGAAAAACGAAACAAAAGTCCGGACAGCCGCAATCCAAAAACAAATTCCTTTATTAACCGCTTGCCGACCGGCTCACGTCGATATACGTCGGCAGAAGGGCACGTACAGGCAGATTAACGTACCTATACGTTGCCCTTTAAGAAGTGGTTTGCAGGCGCACGCGCGCGCCCGCCCGCCGCAACCTCCGTGAGTGTGATCGCGGGTCCCGCGGACTCGATGTCTGCGGGGATAACCGCAATCGTCTCACGCAGAGGAAGAACGGGGAAATGCTGATGTAAACAAGCATCTCCCCGTTCTGCCTAGTGACAGGACACTGATCACCGCTCCCTGTAATCGGGAGCGGTGATCAGTGTCATGTCACACGTAGCCCCTCCCCCCCCACAGTTAGAATCACTCCCTAGGACACACTTAACCCCTACAGCACCACCTAGTGGTTAACTCCTTCACTGCCAGTCAAATTTACACAGTAATCAATGCATTTTTAATTGCACTGATCGCTGTATAAATGTGAATGGTGCCAACATCGCGCCAAAAGTGTCCGATAAGTCCGCCATAATGTCGCAGTCACGATAAAAATCGCTGATCGCCGCCATTACTAGTAAAAAAAAATTATTAAGAAAAATGCCATAAAACTATCCCCTATTTTGTAGACGCTATAACTTTTGCGCAGTCAATAAACGCTTATTGCGATTTTTTTTTAACAAAAATATGTAGAAGAATACTTATCGGCCTAAACTGAGGAAAAAATAGGTTTTTTATATATATATTTTTTGGTGATATTTATTATAGCGAAAAGTAAAAAATATTACGTTTCTTTTTCAAAATTGTCGCTTTTTTTTTTGTTTATATCACAAAAAAAATAAAAACCGCAGAGGTGATCAAATACCACCAAAAGAAATCTCTATTTGTGGGGGGGGAAAAGGACGTCAATTTTGTTTGGGAGCCACGTCGCACGACCGCGCAATTGTCAGTTAAAGCGATGCAGTGCCGAATCGCAAAAAACTGCTCTGGTCTTTGGGCAGCCAAATGGTCCGGGGCTGAAGTGGCTAATGTAAATCCACACAGCAGGGATAAAAACCCTAACGCGTTTCACACCATCAAGGCAGGTGCACCTGCCTTGATGGTGTGAAACGCGTTAGAAGTTCTTATCCCTGCTGTATGGATTTACATTAATAAAGGAATTATTTTTTGGAGTGCGGCTGTCGGGACTTTTTTTTTTTTTCGTTTTTCTGCAGCTGTGCATAGTAACCAATCAGCTTCCAGGGTTCATACAATGCTATGCAAAGCTGTACCAGATTCTTTATGCACCAGTTTTAGTAAATCGATCCCTAAGGCTCCATTCCTACCTATGAAGGTACATCCATTTTTGTGTGATTTTTGCATGTCACATTTAAAGCAGCCCATTCATTTCAATGCAGACATGCAAAAAGCTCACAAAAGAAGTGCAGGACCTTTTTAAAAAATTTTTTTTTTTAATTGTGCTACACCAAAGCACACGGTACCTTGTTACCTTGCACATGAAAAATGGACTAAAGAAGTGCATGGCCCTTATAAAAAAAAAAATGCACAGCATGGTATTTTCTCATATGTGTGTTACGGGGTGCCATTGATAAGGGTTGTGTGTTTTTGTGCATTGCAGTAACCTGCACAATTTTCTGCAACAAATGTGAACCTAGCCTTAGAAAATGATACAAAATTGCTTCTATATTTAGAGCTTTATACCACTCGGTGTTGGACGCTACTAGAAGTTTTCCTATTTCGATTTTTAAAGATTGGTGACTACCTCTCCTATGAAATGTATTTTCCATTTGGGATCCCCCGATTGAAGTCCTACGCTTCCCGTGTGACAGGCAGGTAATTGTCTTGTTCTGCCCACATTCGGCAGAGGAGCTCATGGAAGGAAGGTGAATGACAGCGATGTCTCTTATGACTATCTCAGCTGGCACTACACCCTCAGAAGTGTCTATCTACAACAAGAGGAAACCCTACACACACATATATATATATATATATACACTGCATATGCATTATATTGTCAAAAGTATTGGGACACCTGCCTTTACACGCACCTGATCTTAAACCCCTTCAGATCCACACTCTAGCTGAATGACAGCTACAGCGCGGATCTGCTTTGCCGGGAGGGAGTCAATAGACGTCCTCCCCTTTGCACGCTCGTCGCGCCCCCCCTGAAGTCTCAAGGACACTCAGGTGATCACAGATCGGAGTAAGGGGTCGATCTCGACCCCTTACCACGTAATCAGCTGTCAGCCAATGACAACTGATCACGTGATGTAAACAGAAGACCGGTATTTTTTTTTTTTTTTTATTCTTAAGCTGACAGTGTGAGGAGAAAAAAAAAAGCCGATCACCGGCTTCTGTTGAAGGGACATCGGTCCCGAAGAGGAAGAGGGGAAGCCGCCTCATATGTGCCCACAAGTACCTGCCACCTATTAGTGCCCTTCAGTGTGACCTATCAATGCCCTTCAGTGCCACCCATCAGTGCCACCTCATCAGTGCCCACCAGTACATAAGTGTCAGCAATCATTGCCACCTATCAATGCCCACGAGTGCCACCTATCAATGCCCACCAGTGGTGCCAATCAGTGCCTCATCAGTGCCACCTAGCAGTGCTGCCTATTAGTGTACCTACCAGTGCCCATCACTGCCACCCATCAGTGCCCATCACTGCCCATCAGTGCCAGCTATCAGTGCCACCTATTAGTGCCATCAGTGTGACCTATCAATGCCCTTCAGTGCCACCCATCAGTGCCACCTCATCAGTGCCCACCAGTACATAAGTGTCAGCAATCAATGCCACCTATCAATGCCCATGAGTGCCACTTACCTTGCCACTTATCTTCAGTGCCCACCAGTGGTGCCAATCAGTGCCTCATCAGTGCCTTCTAACAGTGCTGCCTATCAGTGTACCTACTGTACCAGTGCCCATCACTGCCACCCATCAGTGCCCATCACTGCCCATCAGTGCCACCTATTAGTGCCCTTCAGTGTGACCTATCAATGCCCTTCAGTGCCACCCATCAGCACCACCTCATCAGTGCCCACCAATGCAGCCTATTAGTGCCCATCAGTGCCGCCTTATCAGTGCCCATCAATGCAGCCTATCTGTGCCCATCAGTGCAGCCTCATCAGTGCATGTTAATGAAGGAGAAAAATTACCTGTTTGCAAAATTTATCAACAAAATATCAAACCGTTTTGTATTTTTTAAAAAAAAATTTGGTCTTTTAAAAATTTTTTTAACAAAAAATAAAAAACCGCAGAGGTGTTAAAATACCACCAAAAGAAAGCTCTATGTGTGGGAAAAAAAATTATAAAAATTTCATTTAGGTACAGTGTTGTATGATCATTCAAAGAGTGACAGCGCTAAAAGCTGCAGATTGGTCTGGGCAGGAGGGGGGTTTAGGTGCCCAGTAAGCAAGTGGTTAAAGTGGTTGTAATCTCTGCAAAAAAAACCCCCAAAAACAACCTGCAAGACAAAGGCATAATGAGCTAGTATACATCGCATACTAGTTTATTATAAAATACTTACCTTAGAAGGATGCTGTACACTGCTGTGACAGGCGACATGTCTCCAGAATGTTACTTCCGGGTTTGCGGGCTCCGGCGCTGCGATTGGCTGGAGCCGCCATGACGTCACTCCCGCGCATGCACGGGGGCCGCCAGTCATGGCACAGCAGCTGAAGAAATGGCACGTACGACCCGTTTCTTCAGTGCGCATATGCCGATGATGTCGGCACATGCGTATACAGCGAATATCTCCTAAACTGTGCAAGTTTAGGAGAAATTCACGGGAACCTACAGGTAAGCCTTAGTACAGGCTTACCTGTAGGCAAAAGTGGTTGTAATGCGTTTACAACCACTTTAATGGCATCCCAGTCTTAGTCCGTAGGGTTCAATATTGAGTTGGCCCACTTTTTGCAGCTATAACAGCTTCAACTCTTCTGGGAAGGCCGTCCACAAGGTTTAGGAGTGTGTCTATGGGAATGTTTGACCATTCTTCCAGAAGAGCATTTGTGAGGTCAGGCACTGATGTTGGATGAGAAGGCCTGGTTAGCAGTTTCCGCTCTAATTCATCTCAAAGGTGTTTTATTGGGTTGAGGTTAGGACTCTGTGCAGCCCAGTCAAGTTCCTCCACCCCAAACTCGCTCATCCATGTCTTTATGGACCTTGCTTTGTGCACTGGTGCGCAGTCATGTTGGAAAAGGAAGGGGCCAACCCCAAACTGTTCCCACAAAGTTGGGAGCATGAAATTGTCCAAAAATGTCTTGGTATGCCGACACCTTAAGAGTTCCCTTCACTGGAACTAAGGGGCCAAGCCCAACCCCTGAAAAACAACCCCACACCATAATCCCCCCTCCACCAAATGATTTGGACCAGTGCACAAAGAAAGGTCCATAAAGTCATGGATGAGCAAGTTTGGGGTGGAGGAACTTGACTGGTGTCCTGACCTCAACCCGATAGAAGACCTTTGGGATGAATTAGAGCGGAGACTGCGAGCCAGGCCTTCTCGTCCAACATCAGTGCCTGACCTCACAAATGTGCTTCTGGAAGAATGGTCAAATATTCCCATAGACACACTCCTAAACCTTGTGGACGGCCTTCCCAGAAGAGTTGAAGCTGTTATAGCTGCAAAGGGTGGGCTAACTCAATATTGAACCCTACGGACTAAGACTGGGATGCCATTGAAGTTCATGTGTGTGTAAAGGCAGGCGTCCCAATACTTTTGGTAATATTGTATATTTTCCATTTGGAATTCCCCGATTGAAGTCCTACGCTTTACGTGTGACAGGCAGGTAATTGTCTTGTTCTGCCCACACTCGGCAGAGGAGCTCATGGAAGGAAAGTGAATGACAGCGATGTCTCTTATGACTATTTCAGCTGGCACTACACCCTCAGAACTGTCTATCTACAACAAGAGGAAACCCTACACACATATATACAGTGTATATATATATATATATGCGCATTTTGGTCACTTATGTATGCCTTATGAATGCCTTTGAAAGTCACCCAATAATTTTTATAATAAGGCAATCAGGCTGACAGTGGGAGGAGATATGTAAAGAGACCCTGTCATGTAATAAAACGTTGTCTGCATCTGAAAATTGGATGGTGGGAACCCCTCATAATGGGTGCAGCAGCGGTCTGACCTTTCAAAGAGTTAAATATGGGCTTTGGTATATGTGACGGGAGTTACTTTGGAAGGGGGGCTCCTGGAATCCAGAATCCCTTGGGGTGTTTGGGAAACCCTTGTTTTAGCTCCCCATGCACCTCCTATGTCTAAGTCAACCTGTGTCTCTAATAGAGGCACAGGGTGACCGAGAAATCCAGTCTGATCTGTACTATTCGCACTCACTGTACAACTACACTGGAATGTTGTATATTGTCTCATTTTGTTGTGTACTCTTTGCTGGGTCGTTTGGGGTGTGGCCGTATTTTATTTTTCTATTGTGTCTGTCTGCCTTAGGTATGGGATGTGTAAGTGTGTTTGCTGTGAGGAGGGAGGGGGGATTCCTCCAACAGCTCTCCCTGCTGATTGGACAGTCTACCTCGCCCGGAATGCAAAGGGGGTGGATTGTCCCAAGTATTACCTGTGTACCTGTGTTTCAATAAACAGTTCATGTTGAGCAACCAAATGAGTACTGCCTAGTTTGTGGTTGTCAGCAGTTGGAATATCTGATATATATATTCAGACTGGGAGGAAGCGGTGTATGACGAAAGCATTCAACCGGAGTGTGGGACGTTTCGTTACATTGGTGGCAAGCAGTGGGACGCTTCCTGCAGTCTGGTGTGATTTTGCATGTTAACCTGGGCTGAGTTAAGGCAGCCAATTGTCTAGAGTGCTCTGCCAACCCATGGCTATCCATTCACTAGAGACCGGTGATATCACTAAGAATTCAGCCTATCCACTCACTAGAGACCGGTGACATCACTGAGAATGCAGCCTGTCCATTCACTAGAGACCAGTGACATCACAGAGAATGCAGCCTATCCACTCACTAGAGACCGGTGACATCACTGAGAATGCAGCCTATCCATTCTCTAGAGACCGGTGACATCACTGGAATGTTGTATATTGTCTCATTTTGTGGTGTACTCTTTGCTGGGTCGTTTGGGGTGTGGCTGTATTCCATTTTTCTATTGTAAGCACTCAAGCGGAGTGTGGGACGTTTCATTACATTGGTGGCAAGCAGTGGGACGCTTCCTGCAGTCTGGGTTCCACGGGCCCCCCACCCAAAGTGACTCCCGTCACAGTATAAATGAGTGTTGTGGGGTGATGTGCTTCAGAGGCATTGCAATCTTTTGTATATGTGCATTGAGGTTCTAATTTATTTGGGCCATTAGAATGCATTAACGCAAGCCAGCCTAAAGGCATCTAGCGTATATGTGTGTTTTACGTTTTATTTCTGCTCAAAAGCTCCTCTCCTGAACTGTGCTGCTGATGTTTTTTTTTCAGCTTGTAAATGCTTCTCTTCTAATACGCATTTAAACACGCATTTAAACACTGATGTCTGCGTGGACATATAGGCTAACATAGAGGTGCTTTTACGGGCAAAAAAAAAAAAAAGCCAAACGTCTATAAAAGCGGCATCTTTTAAGCCTACGTGCATGAGGCCTTTATGTGCCCCTTTCCTTATATACAGTACACCCGATTTTCCTTATTGAGCAGCTCTCCTGGATGACGAAGTGCTGTTACCTGATTGGAATAATTTTCTCCTCATCTGTTTGGGTTTCGGAACAGCAGACATCGGGAGTTACTTCAATGGCCTCATTTACACAGGACTCTACTTTTCGCTCACCTAAACATAAAAAAAAAAGTCACTACTATTAACATACTGATTATGATAATAGACCTGGAGGAAGCACAGATCAAGGGAATAGATGAAAAGAGAGCAGGGAGATTCTTACACTGCGGGTCGTTAGGTACAGCTTTCCTTCCAAGGAGAACAGGAGTGACATTACCATACCATTGACATTACCATGTCTAATATTCAATTATTGTTAAGATATAGAGACATCCTTATGATTTTATAATATTTCCTTGTGTTATCAATGAATTGTTTGTACTGGCCCCTCCCCATGTACACTTTATAACGAATCCCTTGAAGTTCCACAAGTTAGCTTGACAAAGGAGCGTGGCTGCCGTGTCACCCGCGGCGCGCATGCTCAGGAAACGCGTCACATGTCAGTGACGTCACCCATCCTCGCCTCCTGTACCACCAGCGCTCCAGGCCTCGCTTTGAGTTCCTCTCCACCGCGGCCGGCCTTTCACATCAGCGGTGAACCAGCGAGCACAGCACTCCCCCTGCAGGACTGGATCGTCTACTTATGACCTCCCCCCCCCCCTTGCTGGGACTTACATCATGTCTATTTTTACTTCACAAATGTGAGTTTCCACTTTTAAGTATTAAATAAACCTGTTCTATATCTACACCCAGAAGCGCCTCTCCCCTTGTGTATTTCAGTGTTACTGGAACATGGTTTCTGTTCCCATATGACGGCAGCCCTGAGTGGTGGATCCTACACCATTCTTCATGGTCCTTGGACTTTCATAAGAACCTAATGGACACTTTTTAGCCTATTCCCCCATGTGATCACTATACATATAGTTTTATAACTCTATGGGACAACTTGTTTTCAGTTCTTTGCGCCTATATTTGTCTTACATTACCCTATCTCACTGCAAATGTGGTTTAGTAGCACTGCTTCATACCACTAATATGTGGAGGGAAGTTTATAGTACTGGAGGTTGTTTTTGCGGCCTCTAAAACCAGTCAGGGTGTTATTATTGTGGCCACTGACACGAATGCTGGAGGTTATTATTGTGGCCACTCACACCAATGCTGGAGGTTGTTAATACTGCCCATGACACTAATGATCGGGGCTTATTTTACTTCCACTTTCTCTTAAGTCTGAGGTGCAGAACCTTAACTTTCAGGTGTTGATGTGCATTCATCCATTTTGAATGATCTGCCTAACTTGATACAAAACACCTCAATACAAGGTATCACGCTGCTATTTTGTGGCCTTCTTGGGGTGTCAGGGGCCGCACTTGAGGCCCTATTTGTCAGGGCCTGGATTTGAACAGGGGGACCTCTTCTGAGTCTGGTAATGACTTCCACTGAGCTACCTGAGATGCTGGACAGCTCCCTGTCTGATCCATTGGACAACCCTGCCTTGTGCCTTGACTTCTGCTGAACCTTGAACTCTTTGCTCCTCTAAGCCATGTCTCTGCACTTCCTGTTTGCCAGATTATTGTGTTCTCTCTCGCTCTTGTCTCCCTGCTGCCATCCATATTTTGCTACCACTCGTTATCGAACCTTGGCTTGTTCTTCGACTACGCTTCTGCCTGATCCCAACCTGCAATTACTTGTTACCCACCTTTGTCTTGTTTACTGACTACGCTTCTGTTTGATCCCTACCTGCTTATCCACTACTGGACCCCAGCTTGCTCACCTTCTGGTGAGGCCACCCTGAGGAACGCTACCTGGTACCAACACGCAGCAAAATCCATCTCCACCATCAGGAGCTCTGGTGAACACCGGTTAGTACTTAGACCACACACCTCAGGTGAGCCCACATCATCCGCCAGGGTGACTGCCTGTGTACCTATCCTGCAGGGTCTTATGTGAGCTTCTCACTGCTATAGTTGAATAAATGTAGTAGTCCCACTCTGTCAAATTAAAAACTAAGGGTACACTGCAGCAGACACCTGGTTAGCTGATCCTTACCAGATAGAGAGGTGAATGAATAAATAGTGATGTTGCGCTGTGAACCTTCTATAAATTTCTATATTAAGGTGCTAGCGCGAAATAAATAAAAACACATGGGTGTATATCTATACAATCATAAACTTGCTAAGTGCTATAGTGCAAAGTGAACAAAATGCAACAAAAAATAGTCATCAACACCTTGATGATGAAACCAATCGCAAATGGTAAAACAGTGTCAATGTTACTAAAGTGCAGTCTTGAGATAAAAAGGCTTAATAGCGTGTAGTGATAATGAACAATTATACAAATGGAAAGTCCAATAAACCACTCTAGATTAGAGTATCATAAATGTGTAAAAACAGTCCCAAAAAAAACACTGTGACAATCAGACAATGTTGAATGAGTGGTATATCCCTCCACCGTGTAACAAGAAAAATGGCCGATGCCGGGCCAAACCACTGTAGTAACACCTAAATGAGCTCGTACACTTCCGTCACTTCCGGACAAAACCGCAAACCGGAAGTATACGAGCTCGGGGCTTGTGGAGTGTTACCAGCGTGACATCACTATTTATTCCTTCCCACTGCTAAAGCAACTGGTCTTCGAGCCTGACCCCTGTTCTATTATTTTATTTATTAAGTCCACCGCCACTGGTTTAGATATACTTTAAAATGAAAAGCTTTATCATTTAACCTTAGAGTGTTCCTGATGGGGAGATTTTCCACATGTAGTATTACCCTGATGAGAAGTTGGAGGAAACTTTCCCAATAGGGACACAGGTAGCAATTATTAACCCAGCAGAGGTTCTGACACTTTGTAACTCTATCCAACTTTTTTGGCTGGAAGTCCACTCTTAATTCTGTTGATGGCCTTTTCTACAAATTTTACAAATCTATTTTATTTGTATGGCAAGCTTGTGTACAAATAGTTTTAGGAATAATTGGTGTCATGTTTGAAGCATTGCATATTTCGCAGTTAATGCCTCTTTTTCTACTTATCGTACCATGTGGGATGTCCTCGGGGGTTTGGGTGTTAGCATCTCGGAACATTTCCATTGATCGTATCTCTTCCCGTAACCGTTGTTCCACCTCCTTCCGAATATCTATGTCTTCTGGAGTAAGCTCTGGAGACACAGGTTGGCCAGTGCCAGAGTCAAGTTTCTGGAGAACCTGTCTGATCTCCTGATCTGCGCGTTGCAGAGATGCCCGTATAAATTCATCCAAATCTCCTCCTATAGGTGTGACAAGGGTTAATGGCATACATGCTATTCAGAGGCCAGAGACCAAGAATACTACAAAATGTACACTTTACTGTTGAAGTCTTCATCTGAAAGTTTCCCAAGCCAACAGATTTTTATACATATAAGACTGGGAAATCTGATACTGCTTATTGATTGACCACTCAACCTATCAATCAACCAGAGACCAGTGACATCACTGAGAATGCAGCCTATCCATTCACTAGAGACTGGTGACATCATTGAGAATTCAGCCAACCATTCTCTAGAGATTGAATGGTGACATCACTGAGAATGTAGCCTATCCACTCACTAGAGACTGGTGACATCACTGAGAATGCAGCCTATTCATTCACTAGAGACTGGTGACATCACTGAAAATGCAGCCTATCCATTCACTAGAGACCAGTGACATCACTGAGAATGCAGCCTATCCATTCACTAGAGATCAGTGACATCACTGAGAATGCAGCCTATCCATTCATTAAAGACCAGTGACATCACTGAGAATGTAGCCTATCCATTCCCTAGAGACCAATGACATTACTGAGAATACAGCCTATCCATTCACTAGAGACCGGTGACATCTCTGAGAATGCATCCTATCCATTCACTAGAGACCAGTGACATCACTGAGAATTCAGCCTATCCATTCACTAGAGACTGGTGAGATCACTGAGAATGTAGCCTATCCACTCACTAGAGACCAATGACATCACTGAGAATGTAGCCTATCCACTCACCAGAGACCAGTGACATCACTGAGAATGCAGCCTATTCATTCACTAGAGACCGGTGACATCACTACGAATGCAGCCTATCCATTCACTAAAGACCGGTGACATCGCTGAGAATGCATCCTATCCATTCACTAGAGACCAGTGACATCACTGAGAATTCAGCCTATCCATTCACTAGAGACTGGTGACATCACTGAGAATGTAGCCTATCCACTCACTAGAGACCAATGACATCACTGAGAATGTAGCCTATCCACTCACCAGAGACCAGTGACATCACTGAGAATGTAGCCTATCCACTCACTAGAGACCGGTGACATCACTGAGAATGTAGCCTATCCATTCACTAGAGACAGGTGACATCACTGAGAATGTAGCCTATCCACTCACTAGAGACCGGTGACATCACTGAGAATGTAGCCTATCCACTCACCAGAGACCAGTGACATCACTGAGACTGTAGCCTATCCACTCACCAGAGACCAGTGACATCACTGAGAATGCAGCCTATCCATTCACTAGAGACTGATGACATCACTGAGAATGCAGCCTATCCATTCACTAGAGACCGGTGACATCACTGAGAATACAGCCTATCCACTCACTAGAGACCGGTGACATCACTGAGAATGCAGCCTATCCATTACTAGAGACTAGTGACATCACAGAATGCAGCCTATCCATTCACTAGAGACCGGTGACATCACTGAGAATGCAGCCTATCCATTACTAGAGACTAGTGACATCACTGAGGATGCAGCCTATCCATTCACTAAAGACCGGTGACATCACTGAGAATGCAGCCTATCCATTCACTAGAGAGCGGTGACATCACTGATAGCAGATGTGAAGAGCATGATCTGTGAGGACCATACTACTTGCTATCTATTATTATAATGACATAAACTTGTCATCCATATAAGTATGTTTTGGGTGTTTTTGGTATGTAAAGGTCAACCCTTATAAGAGGGTAATTATCGTTTTGAGAAAATTCAGTTGCTAATTTGATGTTTGATATTCACAGTGCAATTTCAAAACCTGATAGAAGCCAGGAATAGTGGATGGGATAGATTCCTGCTGGCAAATAAGTATCCGCCATAAATGCAAGTTGTTTTGTTTGAGGCGTCTACTGCTTAGATCTGAATTACCCGAAGGATGTTGGGAGTCAATCAATATACTACGTACCTATTTCATTTGAGCTCAGATTGTGTATGTGATAAATATATATCCCCAAAAATGACCACACATTTGAAAGTATCTTTATTTAATCTATAAGGAAATATCTTTTTTGGGTTGCATTCGTAAGTAGAGACGAATCGTTGGGTCAATGAATAGATATTAACACACATGGTGAAGTGGGATCTGAGGACCCCATTGTCTCAATGTAAAAGATTTACTAACACCACCAAAGGGTGGCAAATACATACAGTGCCTTGAAAAAGTATTCATACCCCTTGAAAGTTTCCACATTTTGTCATGTTACAACCAAAAACGTAAATGTATTTTATTGGGATTTTATGTAATAGACCAACACAAAATGGCACATAGTTGTGAAGTGCAAGGAAAATAATAAATGGTTTTTAACATTTGTTTACAAATACATATGTGAAAAGTGTGGTGTACATTTGTATTCATTCCTCTTTACTCTGATACCCCTAACCACAATCTAGTGGAACCAATTGCCTTCAGAAGTCACCAAATTAGTAAATAGAGCCCACCTGTGTGTAATTTAAGATCAGTATAAATACAGCTGTTCTGTGAAGCCCTCAGAGGTTTGTCAGAGAACCTTGGTGAACAAACAGCATCATAAAGGCCAAGGAACACACCAGACAGGTCAGGGATCAAGTTGTGGAGAAGTTTAAAGCAGGGTTAGGTTATAAAAAAATATCCCAAGCTTTGAACATGCCACAGAGCTCTGTTCAATCCATCATCCGAAAATGGAAAGAGTATGGCACAACTGCAAACCTACCAAGACATGGCCGTCCACCTAAACTGACCGGCCGGGCAAGGAGAACATTCATCAGAGAAGAGCCAAGAGGTCCATGGTAACTCTGGAGGAGCTGCAGAGATCCACAGCTCAGGTGGGAAAATCTGTCCACAGGACAACTATTAGTCGTGTTCTCCACAAATCTGCCCTTTATGGAAGAGTGACAAGAAGAAAGCCATAAGAAGTCCCATTTACAGTTTGTGAGAAGCCATGTGGAGGACACAGCAAACATGTGGAAGAAGGTGATCTGGTCAGATGAGACCAAAATTAAACTTTTTGGCCTAAAAGCAAAACGCTATGTGTGGCGGAAAACTAACACTGTACATCACTCTGAACACACCATCCCCACTGTGAAACATGGTGGTGGCAGAATCATATTCTGGGGATGATTTTCTTCAGTAGGGACAGGGAAGCTGGTCAGAGTTGATAGGAAGATGGATGGAGCCAAATACAGGGAAATCTTAGAAGAAAACCTGTTAGAGTCTGCAAAAGACTTGAGACTGGGGCGGAGGTTCACCTTCCAGCAGGACAACGACATGAAACATACAGCCAGAGCTACAATGGAATGGTTTAGATCAAAGCATATTCATGTGTTAGAATGGCCCAGTCAAAGTCCAGACCTAAATCCAATTGAGAATCTGTGGCAAGACTTGAAAATTGCTGTTCACAGACGCTCTCCATCCAATCTGACAGAGCTTGAGATATTTTGTAAAGAAGAATGGGCAAAAATGTCCCTCTCTAGATGTGCAAAGCTGGTAGAGACATCCCCAAAAAGACTTGCAGCTGTAATTGCAGAGAAAGGAGGTTCTACAAAGTATTGACTCAAGGGGGCTGAATACAAATAAACGCCACACTTTTCACATATTTATTTGTAAAAAGTTTTGAAATCCATTTACCATTTTCCTTTCACTTCACAATTATGTGCCACTTTGTGTTGGTCTATCACATAAAATCCCAATAGAATACATTCACGGTTTTGGTTGTAACATGACAACATGTGGAAAACTTCAAGGGGTATGAATACTTTTTCAAAGCACTGTATATTTAAACGGACAGGCACAGGGGTATGACTACAGGTCATGGAGCCCTATTCACACAAGCGTTCTGAAAAGCAGACAAGCGGACCTGATTGGACCCTTTATTCTCCTCTACGGAGCAGTGGATTTAAAGCTGGGCTCTGCTCAGCGGAGGATCAGTGGACAGATCCCCCGCAGAGAAAGTGGAGTCTGCCCCATATGAGATGGGCCTTATAGCTTTCAAAAGCTTACAAGGTTTAATCGGGCCATACACAGTGACATTTTTTTCTGCAACCACAGGTTGGGAGGGGGAAGCCGTCCCCGCAGAAAGAAGACAGTGATTATTGCTAGCGGCTATACCAGCTGCCAGCAATAGTCGCACGTAAATCTGGCAGATTGGTTGTGCCCAAACTGATTGATCAACTTGGAACATTCAGTTTGCCCACACGTGGTTCGAATCTCGGTCGGTTCCTGCTGAACCGGCCAAGATTCGAACCGCCTATGGCTGGCCTTACTCTTACAAATGTTACAATGTTTTTGTAAGAAGCAACAATACAGAGTAACAAAAAAAATGAGTATAAAGGTAATATATGATTAAGGTAAAATATTAGGGAAAAAACGAGAGAAAAGGGTCTAAAAAGTGGGAAACCTAAAACAAAAACAAAAAAAAAATTGTTTGACATATCCAATCCAGGGGTCCCAAATGTTCTTAAACTCTGGTCAACTGTAATGCAAAATACTGGATATTGTTTAATGAAACATGATCCATGAAAGTTTGGATTTAGTTAATGTTAAATTAATTGTTGGTGATTTCCAAGATCTAGTTATTGATATTTTCGTTGGTAAGCTATGGGATATCAGAGATTGAAAGGGTTTTGGTGTTAGTTGCCATCTTGTACACTGCTCTATGCACACTACACCTCTCATAGTCCAGGGTCTCTATATGGGTATCGGACATGGCGTCCAACAGCATACTTTTCTTCTTGTTTTATGTAATGTATGTCCAGTTATTCCATTGTTCTTAATTGTATTTTGTTTCATGCAGCACTACATCCAATTTAAAAAAAAAACATGTCAGGATAAGTCACTCTAATGCTATTGTTGAGTGACCACTTTTTCCATCCGATTTGATCTTTGGATGTTTACCTGTATCTGCGTACTTTATGTATAGCCAATTCTTTTAAACTTGTCTTATGTAATAAGCTTGAACAAAAACAAACTGTTCCCCTAGGGTGGGATTTTGGAGGCATTACCACAAAAAGTATATTAATAATAGAAAATATTTTATTACAAAAACAGAAAATATAACACACAATGATCAAGGTATACCCTAGCACACACAGAATTACAGATAGAAAATTGCATCGGGAGTGCAGGTAACATCAAAAAGGTGGTATACATCACATACGACAATAAATATAAAACAAACTGATATGGAGAGATGGAGTGGGTCTCACTAAACCAACGCGTTTCGGAGATTCCTTCGTCAGGGTTTGGCGAGTGAGAGTCACCACCTATTAAATATTATAAAAGGCAAGAAAGTGTCAAAGTCGTCAGTGTCGATTGCAAGCCTAAAGTAGTATGTCCCCCACACCCCAAGTGTGAGAGAATGTACACTTACCCAATGCAAAAATAAAATAAAAGAAAAAACGAACAATCAGCGCATAAAATCAGCTCTGCTGTGGTGTCCCAGGTCGCATGCACATGCTAGAAGTCCAATAGTAGATAGACAGGATACTATGAATAGATCCGTAAAAGGAGTGCTCTACCCCTAAACGCTGAGAAGACACCGCGTCCAGATGGGGCGCAGTGCCTGTGCGCAGGCTGGGGTCCAATAGGATCTTCGGACCTAGAATTGTATAAACCAAATCATAAAAATGGGCCAATGGCAAGTAAAAAAACACAAATACTACTACGTGCGGTGCAGTCTGAAGAAAACAGCATTCTGGAGAGAGCACCAAGAGAGTATATCTGCATATATGAGATTAAAGGCCAGGTACATACCTGCGATTTGGAGCTGGAAGGGACACCTACAGTGTGTAATGTAGGGAAGGGAGGAGAGGCTCATATGGCATTGAACCAGTTTGTGGGTTGGCCAAGGAATAAGCACCTAAAGTTACAAAACCAAAGGAAAAAGGGTAAGCTCCAAAGTAAAGTAAATCAACCAGTGAGATTGCATGGGAAACACCATGCAGTGGAGTGTTCCCCAAAATAGGTCTAATACATGCCCCCAATCACTAATAGTGTATTACCTGTAGCAGCCCAGAGCGCAGCACTGGTGCACCATCCACCTCCGGTCACAAGATCGGAGTGGATGGGCTAAGGTATATGTAGACAGTCACAGCACTCTCAGCTGATTGTGATAACAATCAGCTGGGCGCCGTGTGTTCACTGAGTTAGCTCCTCCCTTGCATCACAGCTGTCAAGAAGACAGCCTATGGAGCGGCATCCCATCTTTCTCATCCAATCCTGGACCCCCTGGGAGTGGGCCGCGCCGCGCCCCCCCACGCACGCCGGCCCCGGTCCCCCACCGCGCATGTGCGTTAACCAGGTTGGAACGCACCGTCACGGCTGACGTCACGGGGCCCCGCGCCGCCGTCCAATCCCACCAGCACGGGAAGCCGGGGCCGAATACAGCTGACGCTGAGTCAGACCCGGAAGGGAGGAGCCGAGAGACGGCTGCCTTCCTAGTGTCCCCAAAGAGGGGAAGCCTTTCCGTGCCGGGTCTGCGCACGATCGCAGCAAAGGGGGCAAATATAAAAAGTGTCACTCAAAATTGAGCATACAAAACCGAACGGGTATCTGCAAATGTGAAATGAGAGAAACACAAATCAATGTACATAGTGTTCAATAGTAGGTGGGCATGAGCGATGTTCGTTATCTAGCAAGGCACCTCTGACATGAGAGACCACAACACAGCTGTTACATGGGGAGAAACAAAGTGCTAGTAAATACATAAACAAAGAGTAACATAACACTCACATTAGGGGTCACAACATCTGGATCGCCCCATTGGGATATGATTATATCAGCCGGGGATGCCCTCCTTACCCTAAAGAACGAGGGCAGATAGTGTATAACCCCCAGTATATTCCATAGGGCATCAAAATCTAACCACTAATGTGAAAAAATGGGAAACCCATACTCCCCATAGTGGGGGTGTTGTAGGAATGAGACAGGGGCCAAATTGAAGATGGTAAAGTGGAGGTTTATTTTTCCATGCCCCCGGAGTCAAAACCCTCTAAGAAGGGTTTGAAGCATGTAGAGTCGTTCAAACCAGGGGGTCTGGTTGCACGTAAGTTATAGATCCACCTGAGTTCGAGCTGGAGGAGATCCTTGTTCCAGTCTCCTCCCCTCCCGCCCGGGTGGACCCGGTCCAAGATCAAAAATTTGATATTGGGAAACTTTCCCTGATGAACTAGGGCCGTGTGTCTCCCCAAAGGTAAGTCGGGGTCACATGTCTGCATGCTCCTGATGTGGCGGTATGCTCTATGCCAGAATTCCAGTTTGGTTTTCCCGACATAGAAGCATCCGCAATCACATCGGAGCATGTAGACCACCCCTTTTGTCTTGCAGTTTGCAAAATGCTTGGGCCTGAAGGTACTGCCGTTGGGTAAGGTGGGATTTTTTGTAGTGTACATAAACCTACAGTATCCGCAGGCCCCACACATAAAGGTACCCCTGTATTTACAATGTTGGGCAAATTTCTCGTCCCTAAATTCACTTCTGACCAGTCTGGAGGAAAGGGAGGAAGCCCTTCTAAAAGTGAAGAGGGGACTTTCAGGGAGGAGTCTCTGTAAGTTAGGGTCCATGGTAAGAATGTGCCAATATTTTGACACAATTTTCCTGACTTCAAAATGTTGGTTACAATACTTTGTGATGATGCGCAAGGAATTATCCTGAGTCTTGTCCTTTTGTGAGTAAATAAGGGATTGTCTACTGCGTGTAGTGGCCCGTTTATAAGCTTTTTTAAGAGAGCTACGGGAGTAACCCCTCTCAAGGAGTCTCTCGCGCAGATTATTGGCCTCTTTCTTGAAAGTCACTTCGTCGGTGCAATTTCTACGCACCCTCAAGTATTGGCTATATGGTATAGATTTGATGAGACTTGCCGGGTGAAAGCTTGAAGCATGTAGGATGGTATTCCCAGCAGTGGCCTTCCGAAAGAGGCCACTGCTGAGTCCACCATCCCAGTCCCTACTAACCATAACGTCCAGGAATGCGATCTCACTGTGGCTGAATGCCATAGTGAAATTGAGATTGAAGCGATTTCTGTTCATGCTCACCAAGCATGATTGTAGGAGTTCTATAGGGCCATCCCAGATGGTGAAAATGTCGTCGATGTATCGGAGCCACAATAAAAAGTGGCTCGTATACATCGACGAGTCCTCATCACTGAGAAAGGTAGTTTCCCATTCCCCCAGGTACAGGTTGGCATAGGACGGGGCACAACAGGTCCCCATTGCCACCCCCTGTACCTGGAGGAAATGGGAACCATCAAAAGAGAAGACATTGTGGTATAAAATGTATTCCAACAGTTGTAAAATGAAGTCATTGTATGTCCAGTCACCATCCTGTCTCTGAAATATGGCCTTTTTAACAGCTCTGAGTCCACTAGTATGGGGAATGGAACTATACAGGGCCTCTACATCGATCGTCACGAGATAGGCATTATCCGGTATGGTGAGATTATCAATGATTTTAAGGAAATGGATGGTGTCTTTTACATATGACCGTAAGCTAGTGACATGGGGTTTGAGATACTCATCGATCAAACGGCTGGCATGTTCGCTAATAGAACCCCTCCCTGAGATAATTGGTCTCCCTGTGGGATTTTGACTGTCTTTATGAATTTTGGGGAGTGAGTAAAAAGTTGGTACGATTGGAAATTTAACTCTAATATATTCCCATATTGTCTTGTTGATAACTTTGTTGTTATATGCCGTGTCCACGAGGGAATAGTATTCCTGGTAGAATCTATTGATCAAATCACTAGAGATTTTTTTGTACCAATTTTTATTCATGAGAATTTTGTTGCACATTAGGATATATTGGGCATTGTCCATCAGGACAATGTTCCCACCCTTATCCGAGGGCTTGATGACTATGGATTTGTTGTCACCAAGTTCCTTGAGTGCCTGTCTATCAGCCAGATTGGTGTTTGTCTCACTGGGGGTACGGATCCGCATTTTTTCAATGTCTTTATGTACCAATTTGAGAAATGTGGAAATGTTTGGATTGGAACTAGGGGGTGGAAATTGGACTGATTTCTTTTTAAGTTTCGACCTCTGATTGGATTCATAGGTCGGCACCTCCCTGTTAGACAGGGGAAGGGAAAGCACAGAGGGTAGATCAATTTAGGAATAGAAGGGACCACTACTCAGTTGTCTCCAATTCCTCTTCGAGCATTTCCTCTACTTCCTCACTAATCCCCTCCAAAACCAAAAAGGGAACCCGTCCCCATCAAAGTGAAAACAGATCCCAGGGAATCAAGACTCAAAACGTGAACACAATGGAGGGAACACAGTGTGCAATGACGGGGATAGGTAAACAAACAGGAGGGTTTGGTGGAGGTTCAACCAATACCCCCCTCATACCTTCGGTGAACAATACAAACCTACCTCCAGTAACCAGATCTAAAACCACACATCAGGCCTACGATAGACAGGACGCTGTCCCTTTAGCGGAAGCACTTCTAAACAAAGTTACAAATCGAACTTAGAGCGGGGTGAAGAGGCGGATTTCACAGATGCTGCTGAGCGCCCTCATGGGACCTTCAGCATCGTCAACCTCTCATCCCACACCCTCACAGAGGGGGAAGAACGCTTGCTCCAAAAGGGGCTGGGTTTTTGCCCTAATGAGAATATGGATTGATTCGAGGTTGTCAAAGACCTCGAACTATTTGCACGTAAACTAATGCTAAAAAACATGTATCAGAAACCCCAGGGGTCCGTGGACCTCACACCCCAGGAAAATCAAGCCATTGACCATCTGGTGTCGCTTTTGGAGGAAAGCGACACAACCGATCTTATTGATCGTATTGATCTACCCTCTGTGCTTTCCCTTCCCCTGTCTAACAGGGAGGTGCCGACCTATGAATCCAATCAGAGGTCGAAACTTAAAAAGAAATCAGTCCAATTTCCACCCCCTAGTTCCAATCCAAACATTTCCACATTTCTCAAATTGGTACATAAAGACATTGAAAAAATGCGGATCCGTACCCCCAGTGAGACAAACACCAATCTGGCTGATAGACAGGCACTCAAGGAACTTGGTGACAACAAATCCATAGTCATCAAGCCCTCGGATAAGGGTGGGAACATTGTCCTGATGGACAATGCCCAATATATCCTAATGTGCAACAAAATTCTCATGAATAAAAATTGGTACAAAAAAATCTCTAGTGATTTGATCAATAGATTCTACCAGGAATACTATTCCCTCGTGGACACGGCATATAACAACAAAGTTATCAACAAGACAATATGGGAATATATTAGAGTTAAATTTCCAATCGTACCAACTTTTTACTCACTCCCCAAAATTCATAAAGACAGTCAAAATCCCACAGGGAGACCAATTATCTCAGGGAGGGGTTCTATTAGCGAACATGCCAGCCGTTTGATCGATGAGTATCTCAAACCCCATGTCACTAGCTTACGGTCATATGTAAAAGACACCATCCATTTCCTTAAAATCATTGATAATCTCACCATACCGGATAATGCCTATCTCGTGACGATCGATGTAGAGGCCCTGTATAGTTCCATTCCCCATACTAGTGGACTCAGAGCTGTTAAAAAGGCCATATTTCAGAGACAGGATGGTGACTGGACATACAATGACTTCATTTTACAACTGTTGGAATACATTTTATACCACAATGTCTTCTCTTTTGATGGTTCCCATTTCCTCCAGGTACAGGGGGTGGCAATGGGGACCTGTTGTGCCCCGTCCTATGCCAACCTGTACCTGGGGGAATGGGAAACTACCTTTCTCAGTGATGAGGACTCGTCGATGTATACGAGCCACTTTTTATTGTGGCTCCGATACATCGACGACATTTTCACCATCTGGGATGGCCCTATAGAACTCCTACAATCATGCTTGGTGAGCATGAACAGAAATCACTTCAATCTCAATTTCACTATGGCATTCAGCCACAGTGAGATCGCATTCCTGGACGTTATGGTTAGTAGGGACTGGGATGGTGGACTCAGCAGTGGCCTCTTTCGGAAGGCCACTGCTGGGAATACCATCCTACATGCTTCAAGCTTTCACCCGGCAAGTCTCATCAAATCTATACCATATAGCCAATACTTGAGGGTGCGTAGAAATTGCACCGACGAAGTGACTTTCAAGAAAGAGGCCAATAATCTGCGCGAGAGACTCCTTGAGAGGGGTTACTCCCGTAGCTCTCTTAAAAAAGCTTATAAACGGGCCACTACACGCAGTAGACAATCCCTTATTTACTCACAAAAGGACAAGACTCAGGATAATTCCTTGCGCATCATCACAAAGTATTGTAACCAACATTTTGAAGTCAGGAAAATTGTGTCAAAATATTGGCACATTCTTACCATGGACCCTAACTTACAGAGACTCCTCCCTGAAAGTCCCCTCTTCACTTTTAGAAGGGCTTCCTCCCTTTCCTCCAGACTGGTCAGAAGTGAATTTAGGGACGAGAAATTTGCCCAACATTGTAAATACAGGGGTACCTTTATGTGTGGGGCCTGCGGATACTGTAGGTTTATGTACACTACAAAAAATCCCACCTTACCCAACGGCAGTACCTTCAGGCCCAAGCATTTTGCAAACTGCAAGACAAAAGGGGTGGTCTACATGCTCCGATGTGATTGCGGATGCTTCTATGTCGGGAAAACCAAACTGGAATTCTGGCATAGAGCATACCGCCACATCAGGAGCATGCAGACATGTGACCCCGACTTACCTTTGGGGAGACACACGGCCCTAGTTCATCAGGGAAAGTTTCCCAATATCAAATTTTTGATCTTGGACCGGGTCCACCCGGGCGGGAGGGGAGGAGACTGGAACAAGGATCTCCTCCAGCTCGAACTCAGGTGGATCTATAACTTACGTGCAACCAGACCCCCTGGTTTGAACGACTCTACATGCTTCAAACCCTTCTTAGAGGGTTTTGACTCCGGGGGCATGGAAAAATAAACCTCCACTTTACCATCTTCAATTTGGCCCCTGTCTCATTCCTACAACACCCCCACTATGGGGAGTATGGGTTTCCCATTTTTTCACATTAGTGGTTAGATTTTGATGCCCTATGGAATATACTGGGGGTTATACACTATCTGCCCTCGTTCTTTAGGGTAAGGAGGGCATCCCCGGCTGATATAATCATATCCCAATGGGGCGATCCAGATGTTGTGACCCCTAATGTGAGTGTTATGTTACTCTTTGTTTATGTATTTACTAGCACTTTGTTTCTCCCCATGTAACAGCTGTGTTGTGGTCTCTCATGTCAGAGGTGCCTTGCTAGATAACGAACATCGCTCATGCCCACCTACTATTGAACACTATGTACATTGATTTGTGTTTCTCTCATTTCACATTTGCAGATACCCGTTCGGTTTTGTATGCTCAATTTTGAGTGACACTTTTTATATTTGCCCCCTTTGCTGCGATCGTGCGCAGACCCGGCACGGAAAGGCTTCCCCTCTTTGGGGACACTAGGAAGGCAGCCGTCTCTCGGCTCCTCCCTTCCGGGTCTGACTCAGCGTCAGCTGTATTCGGCCCCGGCTTCCCGTGCTGGTGGGATTGGACGGCGGCGCGCGTCTCCGGGGCGGGGCCCCGTGACGTCAGCCGTGACGGTGCGTTCCAACCTGGTTAACGCACATGCGCGGTGGGGGACCGGGGCCGGCGTGCGTGGGGGGGGCGCGGCGCGGCCCACTCCCAGGGGGTCCAGGATTGGATGAGAAAGATGGGATGCCGCTCCATAGGCTGTCTTCTTGACAGCTGTGATGCAAGGGAGGAGCTAACTCAGTGAACACACGGCGCCCAGCTGATTGTTATCACAATCAGCTGAGAGTGCTGTGACTGTCTACATATACCTTAGCCCATCCACTCCGATCTTGTGACCGGAGGTGGATGGTGCACCAGTGCTGCGCTCTGGGCTGCTACAGGTAATACACTATTAGTGATTGGGGGCATGTATTAGACCTATTTTGGGGAACACTCCACTGCATGGTGTTTCCCATGCAATCTCACTGGTTGATTTACTTTACTTTGGAGCTTACCCTTTTTCCTTTGGTTTTGTAACTTTAGGTGCTTATTCCTTGGCCAACCCACAAACTGGTTCAATGCCATATGAGCCTCTCCTCCCTTCCCTACATTACACACTGTAGGTGTCCCTTCCAGCTCCAAATCGCAGGTATGTACCTGGCCTTTAATCTCATATATGCAGATATACTCTCTTGGTGCTCTCTCCAGAATGCTGTTTTCTTCAGACTGCACCGCACGTAGTAGTATTTGTGTTTTTTTACTTGCCATTGGCCCATTTTTATGATTTGGTTTATACAATTCTAGGTCCGAAGATCCTATTGGACCCCAGCCTGCGCACAGGCACTGCGCCCCATCTGGACGCGGTGTCTTCTCAGCGTTTAGGGGTAGAGCACTCCTTTTACGGATCTATTCATAGTATCCTGTCTATCTACTATTGGACTTCTAGCATGTGCATGCGACCTGGGACACCACAGCAGAGCTGATTTTATGCGCTGATTGTTCGTTTTTTCTTTTATTTTATTTTTGCATTGGGTAAGTGTACATTCTCTCACACTTGGGGTGTGGGGGACATACTACTTTAGGCTTGCAATCGACACTGACGACTTTGACACTTTCTTGCCTTTTATAATATTTAATAGGTGGTGACTCTCACTCGCCAAACCCTGACGAAGGAATCTCCGAAACGCGTTGGTTTAGTGAGACCCACTCCATCTCTCCATATCAGTTTGTTTTATATTTATTGTCGTATGTGATGTATACCACCTTTTTGATGTTACCTGCACTCCCGATGCAATTTTCTATCTGTAATTCTGTGTGTGCTAGGGTATACCTTGATCATTGTGTGTTATATTTTCTGTTTTTGTAATAAAATATTTTCTATTATTAATATACTTTTTGTGGTAATGCCTCCAAAATCCCACCCTAGGGGAACAGTTTGTTTTTGTTCATTGTACTAAGGGATGTGGCATACCCATTTCAATTTGCTACTTCTGGTCAGAATTTTCTTTTTGTCTTCATTATGGTAGTAGATACCAATCCCCGCATTTTCTGACGAGCAGTAGTAAACTATCAATACCTTTTTTTGATTTTGCTGGGCCTTTGTTGCCCTCAATATCTATCTTATTACCTTTGATTCTGTTTCCTCTTTAGATTTTCAATTTGTGATTCATACACACAGATTCTCATATATTCTTTTGTTGTAAACGTACAGATCATGGCTAGCTATATGGGGAGTAATTGGGACAGCCTCATGTCGGGTTATCTGGACGAATATGGTAAGAATGAACATATTGAATCTGAAATCAAAGGATTGTTTGTCAAATTAACCAAATTTCTTGAGAAAAAATCATCCCTATATTGGCACATTAGGTCCTTCCGTGACTACATCAATGACAATATGAACCCTTTGGGACTCAGGGTCCAGATCTTCCCCAATTTGGAGGGTCTGGACACTGAGTTCAAGAACGCCTGGGAAAAAATTTTACGCACTTGTTCCAAAGATATGATGGAACTACTCATCACCGAATATCAGAAACGGTCGAATGCGCTGGATGGCGAAATTCAAACTATCTGTTTGAAACTCCAGCCACTCCAAACCCATAAGACATATATAGACAGAGAGACAAAACTCAAAAAACACCTTGAGGATTTTAATAGGGACATCCTTATTAAGAAAGAAACTAAATTAAGCAGGGATCGTGGCGCATTTGAGGAGAACAGGGCCTATAGGTGGAACCAACCACAATCTAAAAATGCTAACAAATTTAGGAATAGAAGGGACCACTACTCAGTTGTCTCCAATTCCTCTTCGAGCATTTCCTCTACTTCCTCACTAATCCCCTCCAAAACCAAAAAGGGAACCCGTCCCCATCAAAGTGAAAACAGATCCCAGGGAATCAAGACTCAAAACGTGAACACAATGGAGGGAACACAGTGTGCAATGACGGGGATAGGTAAACAAACAGGAGGGTTTGGTGGAGGTTCAACCAATACCCCCCTCATACCTTCGGTGAACAATACAAACCTACCTCCAGTAACCAGATCTAAAACCACACATCAGGCCTACGATAGACAGGACGCTGTCCCTTTAGCGGAAGCACTTCTAAACAAAGTTACAAATCGAACTTAGAGCGGGGTGAAGAGGCGGATTTCACAGATGCTGCTGAGCGCCCTCATGGGACCTTCAGCATCGTCAACCTCTCATCCCACACCCTCACAGAGGGGGAAGAACGCTTGCTCCAAAAGGGGCTGGGTTTTTGCCCTAATGAGAATATGGATAGATTCGAGGTTGTCAAAGACCTCGAACTATTTGCACGTAAACTAATGCTAAAAAACATGTATCAGAAACCCCAGGGGTCCGTGGACCTCACACCCCAGGAAAATCAAGCCATTGACCATCTGGTGTCGCTTTTGGAGGAAAGCGACACAACCGATCTTATTGATCGTATTGATCTACCCTCTGTGTAGGGATGAGCCGAACACCCCCCGGTTCGGTTCGCACCAGAACCCGCGAACGGACCGCAAGTTCGCACGAACGTTAGAACCCCATTGACGTCTATGGGACTCGAACGTTCGAAATCAAAAGTGCTCATTTTAAAGGCTAATTTGCATGGTATTGTCCTAAAAAGGGTTTGGGGACCCGGGTCCTACCCCAGGGGACATGTATCAATGCAAAAAAAACTTTTAAAAACGGCCGTTTTTTCGGGAGCAGTGATTTTAATGATGCTTAAAGTAAAAAAAAAAAAGTGAAATATTCCTTTAAATATCGTACCTGGGGGGTGTCTATAGTATGCCTGTAAAGTGACGCGTGTTTCCCATGTTTAGAACAGTCCCTGCACCAAATGTCATTTTTAAAGGAAAAAATCTCATTTAAAACTGCTTGCGGGTTTAATGTCATGTCGGGTCATGGCAATATGGATGAAAATCAGTGAGACAAACGGCATGGGTACCCCCCAGTCCATTACCAGGCCCTTTGGGTCTTGTATGGATATTAAGGGGAACCCCGCACCCAAATTAAAATAAGGAAAGGTCCCTATATACTCTGAACAGCAGTATACAGGCGGTGCAAACAAGACAGGGACTGTAGGTTTGTTGTTAAGTAGAATCTGTTTGTAATTTTGAACATTTTTAATGTGTTTAGCTCCAGCCAAAAAATCTTTTCTAAGCTTTTTGGAAAACATAGGGAAGGGTTATCACCCCTGTGACATTTGTTTTGCGTCTTTCCTCCTCTTCAGAAGATTTCACCTCACTTTTTTGTCCCAATGAAAAAT